>JAZHYW010039607.1:0-144526 GCA_037355805.1 Ixodes ricinus | reverse complement strand
TCAGTGCCGGAGAAGGCCACCACGATTTTTTACGAGTGTCCTTGGAATTCTGGCTCTGCGCTGGCACTCTTTAGAGGTTCTGATGGTGACATTTTCTCGGTCATCATACCCTATATGACAAGAGATGCTGACCGCAATGAATACGTACTTCTCATGAATAGTGGTCATGAGGCTCCAGATCTCCTCCTCCCGATTTTGAAGACGGCTCCGGTACTGTTGCCTGCTCTTTCCCAGCAATGACCCGACGATTCCTCGCAGGAGTTTCAGCCTCTTTTCAGCGAGCTTACAGCCCTCGATGACAAACCTGGTCAATTCCATCCGTTCTTTTTCTAGTTTCAAGATCTGGAGAGGGCAGGCATGAAGCAGAAGCTCGCTCAATGGTCTACATACCACGTTGCGGATGACATCGTACCAAGTGTTTATAAAAGATTGCACTCTGTGATAAACCCAAGATCCATCTATAGACGCTTTACACATGCGCCAAATCACAGCCGCCATTGCTGACCTTCTCTTGTCGTACCGAGATAACCGAGCAACTGAAACGGTCGTTGACGAGGCTCTGCAAAGGCCAATGCTGGAGAAAAGGACACGTAGAATCTAAATGGCATTAACCTGGCATGCTATGGTAATGGTGAAGTGAAATAAACGAAATAATAGGAAAACAAAACTGAAGGTCAGTTATGGCGGCGCCCAGGCACAGCTGCTGCAAAGCATCTATACTCCATCTCATTTCTCGACGGTACCGCAGCGGACGTTAGAAGCTAAGCCAATCGAGGCGCTCCACGCGTGCGACGTGACTTCATGCTCCGCACGTCACTTTTGCCCAGCTGAAAGATCACGTGACACCTTCCAACTGTGGATTGGTGCCGGCGGCTCGTAGCGTCTCTTGCGGTTCATGGTAACCTGAAACGGAGTATGGTAGTAACTTGTTTTATTTGTTTTATTTTCTGCACTGATGCTTACCTCTTCAGTGATGTGTTACAAAGAACTGTGAAAAAAATTTAAATGTAAGTGCCTACACAATCCGTTTTCTACCTTTAAACCCGAATGACAGCTTTCCTTATGATCTGTTTACACTGATGGGTTTGCATAAGCCTTTGGAAAACGAGAATGATTGACAGAAATGCTGACGCTCCCCGGACAACAAAGTCGAATTTTAAAAAAACTGTATCACATGTACGAAATGTATTTGACCATCTCGGTGAACGCCCAGACTGGTATGCTCTCTGAAATCGATGTATTCATCTTCCGGATTTTTAGACGTAGTATTCAATACAAAACACTGTGTCGAGTTGTGAAACCGCACTCAAACCTATGAGTGGAACCTATGAGTGGAACATCTAAGGTCACACCCCACGATGGGTGTGACCTGAGATGAACGAAATGTATTGCTGACGCCTGTACATGAGTCCTAGCGACAACCTTGGTGTACCGTGATTTCAAGTGCCTTGTGTTTTCTAACCCGATTCCATGTAATAAATAAAAAAAACGTTCAGCTTTTCCACTCTCGTGAAGAAGGAAGACCAGCGGAGCTGTACTCGATACACCGTGTGCTTCTTCTTCGTCGTCGTCTGTGTTTCACGCTGTTTCCTACGATGAATTCCCACCAACGCGCCCAACTATCCATTCTTCTATTATAGCTGGAAAGGTTGCCGCCATCTACGAGCGACGGCGGAAACCATACCAGTTGTGTGCTTGCCGCCGTCGCTTATTGATGGCGGTTGCTGTCCAAGTAGGTTTGTGTCGACATACACGGACACGATCCTGGAAAACCTAGTCTTAACAGCTCCGCTGTAAAAAAAGAAAAAAAAAAAAGGAATTGGTGGTCGAGTGGGCTAGCGCACACCAGCTCGGAGCACGTGGAGCGATAAGCTTGCGCTGCGACAACCAGAGATCCTGGGTTCACTCAATCCCACCCGTGCCCGTTTCGATCTGGATGAGCATCGTACCGGCGTGTGGTCGTGTATCACTACTGCGTGATGCAAGTTAAAGACCCCAGGCTAGCAGTCGCACTGCACTAGCTAAATTGCTTAAAGGGGCATTGAAGTCATTTTTGAAAAGGTCATTTTGGGTCTTATATGGTTTCAAATGTTTTAGTTCCCACATATACCGAGTCCTATATTACAAAACCGCATATTCATCTCAGGGCAATAGAAAAACATGTGGACTCTTTTTTCTCACGGACTACATTGTGTGGACCAATGAAAGCCCTATAACACGCGCAGATTCCGAATGATTTTATTATAACTTGTTTCAAAGAGAGTCTGATAGGTACAAATTCGGATAAGACTCCTCTTTTTCTCCGCGGGCGAAGCCATCGCTTGCAACTCGCCGACAAGCGCCCTTCGGCGACCACTTCACTCGGAAGAAAATTCTTCCCAAAAAGGGCGTGTCGCGATCTTTGAACAAGCTTTTAACAAGAACTTGCTACGCACGGTTATGGTTTCGGGTTTATTTGGATGCTTAGAGCGTCTAGATTGAGTTGTCACCATAAAAGGACGATCTCAAAACTCCTGCTGTATAAACAACAAACAACAATTTTTTTTTTTTTTTTTGGCGGGGGGGGGGGGGGGGGATGTCGTCAATTTCGTTGCGCGTGCTCGAGCACACCGCCGGCCGCTGGCTCGTGGAAAGATCGTGCGCCGCTTAATATAGACACTGAGATGCTTGGCTCAGCATCCCCTTAAAGGGGCAGTGCAACGATTTTAAAGAGGTCATGAAACGATATCGGGTTGGAACGTTCATGATTTTACAGATGCGTACTGGTCCTACTACTGGACCAGGCAAACTCGCATTGACCGCCACTGATTCAGAAGCTTCATTGTCGCGGTGAAATCGCGAGAATAAAAGGGAACGATTTCTTTCAGTCTTGCCATCGCTTGATGACGTAATTGTGGGTTTGAAACAACGTTGGATCGAGACCAACTTTCTGACGACAGTCGAGTGCCGCCTATGGATTGGACACGAGAACTGCGTGAGCACTCGACTTTGGCTCGTAACAATCGAAGCCTCGGTGGACACTCGGGTGGTTTCTCGTGTCCAACCACTGCCGTAATGATAATAGCCAAACTCTAAGGCCCGCTTCAGACGGGGCAATTTCGCCCAGCGACTTGGCGTCGCAACACCAGCAACACGGGCCGCCCGCGTTCACACGCAGCAACCTATTGCTGCAATTTACCATCATCATCATGACATTTTGTAGCGTGAGCTACACTGGCCGAGGTTGAGCAGTTTCGCGTGGCTCGCATAATGAGCCGTGTCCGTGCTGCGCATGCGCGAGGAGCAGTGACGTCACACGGCGCACAGCTGTCGCGCCGGAGCCGCCGCCGCCTGCCCAGCTGTGCGCCTCCGTTGCGCAGTAGCCAAGTCTGACGCTGCACAGGAGCCGCTTGATAGCGCCTCTCATTTTGTGCGCATAAGCTCACGCTACGTACGCATAAGCTCACGCATTTTGTGTGCATAAGCTCACGACACCGCAATTTTTTTTTAAATTTTTCTTTTACTATTTAGGCACACAATTACGCGGTATAAACGTGCTTTTATGCATTTAAAGCTCGTTGAGAATACTAATGCATCTCTCTGAAACGGTTTATTTTCAAAAACGATCAATTTCAAACCAGAACCAAGTCTTTAGTTGTCATCATCACCGGCACGAGGTATCACGTGAAAATATCACGTTCCTAATTGGCTGCAGCCGCTTCAACCCAGGTAGCACAAGACGTCGAGATGACGTCGAAATAAGGTCCTAGACGTTCGGCTACGTCGAGGTCCTTAAAAAACTTTTTATCGGCGTCATTGGTACGTTTACAATCCACATGAAAGGCTCCGACAACGTCAAACACGCGACGTAGTGACAACGTCATAAGCTTCACCTCGACGTATTCAACCGTAATCGACGTCTGTTCGAGTTCTTGAACAGACGTCTTTCTTTCTCTGTACAAAATAGAAAAAAAAATTTTTTTGTTTGTTTGATGACGTTATAGACGTGCAGGGGCTCTGGAACCGGGCGGGGGGGGGGGAGAGAGAGAGAGAGAGAGAGGCAGGGGGGGGGCAGTCGCTCCCACAGGTTCCGAAACCAGTGGGGGCATGCCCCCACACTCTAAGCTGTTCCGACCCCCCCCCCTCCACACACACTTTTATATATATATATATATATATATATATATATATATATATATATATATATATATATATATATATATATATATATATATATATATATATGTATGTACCGCCAAAGGCTGAAGGACGGTTCGCAACTTCGAGAAGACCATTCCTACGCACCATAAAGTAGTCCGCAAAACGTTTTTCTTTTTTTAATAACTGTTTTGTGCGTAAACATTGCACAATATTCCAGATGTGTACCGCTGAGAACGATTTGCAACGAAAGGAATTAAATATCTGAAGTTTATGTTTTTATTAATATATGTAAACGCATGTGGTTTGGTGAAAACACGTACATCCGCTGGCAACACGGCTGCAGCGCTCGGTTTTTCTATGTGATTTCGTTCCCGTAATGGCCGAATCATGTGCTTCGCTGCTTTCCTCACCGAGTCGCTTCAAAACTTCCTTTCGCAAAGGCACGTTTGGGCGTCAGGCGCGAGAGGTCGTGATGAATGTCTACTTTCAAATTCGGCAGGAGACTCCGGCCGCGTCGTACCGCGATTGCGTTGTAAACAAGAAAAGCGTCCGGGCCACTACAATTCACTGATACGCGGCGAAATCAGGGCACCCCTTTACCTGCCGGTCACATTGAACGCCGAGAAGCAGGTGGAAAGGACTGCGCCTCGAGCCCTGGTATATCCAGACAATACAAGGAAACATCAACGGCCGGGTCATTGGGCACCTTGCAATGTGTACTTACATCTCGAAACTATGCCGAAATGCCGAACAGGTAGAAAGCTCGGACACAGACGCCAGCGGCCAGCCTACGTACTGACATCCCCTGTGACTAAATTTCAGAACGTGAAAGGGCACTTTTAAACCTGTAGCAGACGATACCTTTGATACACCCGTAGCAGACGAAATACTCGGCGAGCGCGGGCGGCCAGCGGCGCAGCGGAGTGATACAAAAGTGCAGGCGAGATCGCGTGACCTATTGCCGGCGCGTGATTGGCTCCGGCCACACGTAGCTTTGGCTGCGCTCGGACGGAAGCTGAAACGAAGTAAGAAAAGAAAGTATAAAACATAGAGAGGACGAAACACAGACGAGTACATTCGTCCTCTCTATGTTTTATACTTTCTGTTTTCTAGTACATCTTATCAACACGCTCGTTGGGAATATAATATATATATTATATTCCTAACGAGCGTAGTATTGTTCTAAAATTACCACTCGTGGAGCAGGTACAAGGCTGGGGCTAGATAAGAGACGGGAAAATCGCGCGGGCGCCTTACCGCAATAGCTAGCTTTGTACCTGCTCCACGAGTGGTAACTTTAGTGGACTGCTACGCGTCTCATGCGCTCAAAGTCTCTCTGAAAATGACTGATTTAGGGGTTTTAGATGACACTGGGCAAGTTTCAAATTGAAACCATATATGTCTATTTTCATTAATTAAAAAAGTTAATTAACAAATTTTAATTAATTAGCCGATTTATGTTACGATTAGCCCCCTATAATATGTCCCCTGGCCGTGAAACTCACCTCCAGAAGCGGCATCAGTGTAACTTTCACGACTTTTTTTAAAACAAATCTATTAAGCTTAAAAAACAAACAAAAAAAAACTGTATATATGTAAAGAAAGAGAGAGAGAGAGAGAGAGTGAAATAAACGATGCGACATGAGCCCCCAGACGTGGCCCCCACACATCAGATATACTTCCGGAGCCCCTGTAGACGTGTCGCGCTGTCGCCGGTCGCGATCCTGGCGGTGTGCCAGCAGCGGTGGTACATGTGGCCGACGCCTGCTCTGCTGCAGGTCGCTTTCCAGTTTGACAGTCCACGGAAGCTTCGGCGGCCTGGAGTTGGGACGCCGCGACGACAGCTCTCGCTCGCGTTTTGTTCGTGCTTTTCGCCAGCATTTCTACGACCAACAACAGCCAGGATCGCGACAGCCGTACAGCATGACATTCCGGCTTCTCTGACGTCAATTGTTGCCACTTCGGGACCGTTTTTGACGTGATGGGCGGGATCGGACGCTGCACACACGCAGGCCGCGAAACAGCCCTAGCGGTGGTCGTGAGCTCTAAATTTGTGACACGACTAATTTAAGCCGTTTTAGCGTCGCTAGAGTGAAAATGTGTAACTCTCAGTGACTGAAAACTTGGTGCATGTGAGGTTGTCGTCACGTCCATATTCAAGGGTAGAATAAACGAACGTGCGCTCCAAACCAGGGCCGACTTGCTAGAAGCAGCGTCTCAGCTGAGACGGGGAAAGAAAGCACTGCCAAAGCCAGCGCACGAGCCGAGCGGGACTCCGCGTTTCAAGACGCTCGCGCGCCCCACCCTTTGCACTGATTTCTTTCAGCCAGTCTCAGCTGAGACGCTGTTTATACTACGCGACAACTTTTCTTGGCAGTGCAGTGGAAGGTACAGGCACGCGTTCCATCTCCCATTTGAACCGCTGAATAAAACTGTGCGCGGGCTCTCCTCCTTTCCCCGGAAATGTCAAGAAAAGTTGCCGCGGAGAACAGCAAGCCGGCCCAGAGCAAACTGTCACCGAGAGGCCGAGATTGAACGCTTCCATTTCACGCTTTAAATGTCGTTTCCAATATTGTGACGTCGCGGTCTGCTGATTGGTCGACGCTGTGTCACATCTTTAGTTTACGCTATAACCGCGGGGGAGTATTCGGCGCTGGCGGCGGCCTTTGCTCCGCCTATTGGCCAAACTCTCCTAATATACGGCTCTGGGAAACGCGCTCCCGCAGCGCCATAATCGAACCTAAAAAGGACTCCTGTGTTTCATCTCCATTCATACCCGTTTTTTGTCTGAGTAAGCATCGTATGTGTATGCGATAGGGGGATCGGTGGACAAAGGTCGACCCGCTAATCATTCGAACCAGAGCTCTGCGTTCTGAAGTCCCCGCGCCCCCTCGTCCCCTCCTCTCCCTCTGTTTGTCGGCGCATTAGCGCACACCATGGGGCCCTCATCTGGAGACTCGGCGAAAAGGTCGGCTAGAAATCTGGCGGCCGTGATTGGCCAACTCCGCACTTGACCTTGGCGCCGGCCAATCAGAGCCGCCGTATATCTCGCCGTCTTTTTCGCCAATTAAGGGTCCAAATTAGGCGCGCCCCAGCTCGGAGCACATGGAGCGAAAGCTCCAGCTGCAGAGCTCCGGGGATTCATGTGCTCAGTCCCGACCCCTGCCGATCATCGATGAGCATTTTGCGGTCGCGTATCACTTCTGCGTGACGCACGTTAGAGAGTCTTCGTGGCTAGCAAGTTTTGAGTTTGAAATGCGCAAAACAGCGAACATTTCTTCTTGTGCCGTCGTTTTATTTATTTCGTTTTTAAGAAACACAGCCACGCTTTCTCTTTCTTTCTTTCTTTATTTCTTTCTTTCTTTCAAGTTACGAGCGCGTGTGTATTGGGCTGTGGAAATTGCACGCGGGACTGATACTTTTCAGCAATAAAATGGTTCTTCAGAACGTTTCTCTTAACAGGACCTCGAAAATTCACAGAATGCAGAGAATCTCAAAGTCGTGCTTGTACTCACCCATTTCTCCTGCCATGTTATATTAGTTTCTGGCAAGCATAATGAAAAACAGCGAGGTTCCGGGCCCAATGTGCCCCCTTCGTGGATATGGGGTAAAAACCCTGTATCTACTGATCGAAAGAAAAAAAAATATATATATATATATATAGAGAGAGAGAGAGAGAGATATCACCTCCTTTAAAACCATCGTACAGCTTCTGGGCTATACAATTGTGGGGCTCAACATTAGATCATGTGTTCACCCTAAACACTTTTCCAACCCCCCCCTCCCCCTTACTAAATGTCTATTGCCGAGGTCACGTGACGTGGCATTTTGAACCGGACACTAAAGAAGCAGTGACAAAAAAGTTTGCACCCTTAAGGGTGGACATGAGTTAAGGTCCGGAACGAAATCTTGCTGGAATCGACAATTAAGTATAAGGACAACAAACATGTTAAACTTTATTCGCAGATTTGTGGGAATTAATAAAATTAAGGTGTCTTAAAGAATGCGCCATGACTTCTTTGCCCGAGGAAATTTATTCGATTCTCGTTCATGTTATCATCACGTAGTCTGGGCTCAAACAGCAAGTACAAACATAAACAAATTGCTTTTGGTTCAGAAAGCGCGACTAGCGTGGTAGCAAAGGCACCATATATTACTCGCGCACTCAGCCGCTCATCTATAAGCATCAAGTAAAAAATGATATATATTACAATTATTGCCACAATGTACGCGGTATGCTATCAACTTATCCGTTGAAACAAACGTCTACACTAACATATAGAAGATATTGCATATGGGATGTGTGGCGACGGGTCCTGAAAAGCGCCATGTCACGTCTTGCCAAGCTTCGCTGCATTACAGCTCTTTTTTTTCTGTCCCCGTACCCCCCACTGCGTACTGGCGAAGTAAAATAAATTAAGGTAAATCAAATTAAATTAAATTGAATTTGTATACGGTGGATGGGCACTCACGTGCAGAGTGAGGGTGCTTGTTCGCTGTCGCGGTCGTCCAGGGGCGCAAAACAAAGAGTAGCACTACTGCAGGGGCTAACATTTTGAGCGATGAGGCGCGATGAAGAAGGTTTTGATAGACCGCACTCGGGAGGTGACGCCGAAGCTCCCTTTTATACTCAACGATCTCCGCAGGCACGTGATTGCCCATCGTTAAACTAAGTCAATGATTAGTGCATCTGCCGCGAAAAGTTCTTTGTTTGTTTTGTTTTGTTCTCGGAACAAGCCAAATAAACTCTTCCCCCCGTGCTCTCGTGAAATGAAGGCGCGCACGTCTGTTAAGAGCCAGATGGACGATTTAATTTGAACGCGGCGCTTCGAGAAAGCCATCAATAGACCTATTGCTAAATCACCCAAGCATCAAGGGGAATGCAGGGAATGGTGTTCCATGCGCCGAACGTGCTGGCGTCTGCAGCAGTAACTGTTCTAAAGCAAAAGCCTATAGGACAAATGGCATCTTGCACGCGCGTTCATCGACACTTTATTTTGGTTATTTACTTCGAATCTTTTTTTTTTTTACGGGGAAGGCGTGCGTGTGCGGCGCGTGTAATACTATTCTCTGCATTCTCCTTGATGCTTGGGTAATATATAGCAATATGTCTATTCAGGGGACTTGTGTTTTCGAAGCACACAAATGACACTTCATGCGTTCGTGACTATACTCTATAAAGTGTTCGTTCCTCCGTGACTTCATTTCGAGCGACTCTTTATTTTAACTCCTATAAATAGAATTTAATTATATACAGGCGCGCGCACGTTTGAATGGCCGTTTATTGCCGATGCTGGAAGGAGGATAATAGCGAGCTTTAAAATAGGGGGCGCTTTCGGTGCCCCAAACAGCTTGGGGCATCGCAATGGGCATGCGCAGAAGTTCTGCGCATGCGCAGTGGAACGCCCCAAGCTGGTTGGGGCACCCAAAGCTGTGGGCCCCCTATTCTAAAACTTGCTACAGCTATTATAGTAAACTCGATCTTGTAGAAGGTTTACGTGTAACTACTAAATAAATCGTAAATCACACAACGTGATCCTGTGTGTTTTTTTTTTTGCGCGTGATTGATTTAGCCGTGGATAGCGAAACACAAAAACGGCGCGCGCCGTGACGGTGCACTTTTGGCGCTACTTGATTTTAGATATTTAGACTCGCTCACTAATAATGGTGTTGTTATTCCAAATGAACATTGTGCCTCCATTTTAAATGACATTTTTGTAAAAGCGTTCTGTGTAGATGATGATTGCTCCTACCCTGCGTACCCTAATTATAACCTTATGCCTATGGATCCTCTTGCAATTGACTATGACAAAATTTTAAAGTTGATTGATATCTTAAAAATACCTTCATCTTTTGGAGTTGACAATGTCACCTCCACACTCCTTAAGAATACTAAAATTTATATCGCAATTTACCTTTTCAAGATTTTGGAGCAATCTCTTGCATCTGGTGTATTGCCAGAGGAGTGGAAACTAGGGAAGGTGATTCCACTCCATAAACATGGCGATAAACAGAGTCCTCTTAACTATCGCCCCATTTTCTTAATCTGCACACCTTGTAAACTTTTAGAGCACATAATGTTCACTCATTTGGTTAACTACTTGGACTCTAATTCCTTCTTTTCTCCGTCCCAACGTGGCTTTCGTAAATCCCTTCCATGTGAGACTCAAGAACTGACCTTCACTAATGATGTGCTTTCCATACTTGAACGTGAATCCCAGATTCACAGTTTTTTTTAGATTTCTGCAAAGTTTTTGACAAAGTTTTTCATAAACGTTTACTCTTTAAACTCAGTCAACTCAACCTCGATCCTAACATGCTGTCTTGGATTACATGTTTTTTAACTAATCGTTCTTAGTTCGTTCATGCTATCAATGTAAATTCTTCTATGAAACCTGTTACTTCTGGTGTACCACAAGGGTCTGTATTGGGGCCCCTGTTGTTTTTAATTTACGTAAATGACTTACCACTGTGTCATCACCTATTAGCCTCTTCGCTGATGATTGCGTAATTTATCGAGAAGTCACTATAGTAGGTTACAAGTCAAGAAGGTAGCGGCAAATGCCCCTCAAAGGGAATCATATATCCCTCCGTCACTTCCGCATCCAATAGCGTCCCATCGTTTCCGTGACGTCGCGGTTAACGCGCGAGGAGGGTTTGCCTTTCTGTACATATTTGCTTTATCTTTCTACTTTGACTTAGCATTGTGGAAGCCACGAGAGGGAGATTAGAGTTTTCCCCTCCGATGGAAACAAATACGACTTTCGGGGATTAGCTTCCCCCTCTGATGGATACAAAGGCTGCTTTCAGGGGCTCGGTTCCCCCTCCAATGAATACAATGGTCGCTCTCTTAAAAAGTGGGATAGGAGACAAGCTGGCATCACTCTGTAGCCATAATCTATCCATTGAAGCGGAACAAGGAGCGTTTCCAGTGAACTCTTCTTTCGACTGCGGAGGAATTTGAAACCGGCGCATCACGCTTGTGGGAGGAGCTTCTCCTACCTTCTTAACTTGTAACCGACTATAATACTACTGACATCACCCTTCTTCAAAATGACTTACAAGCTGTGGCTGATTGGTGGGATTTGTGGCAAATGTCCCTTAATACTAACAAATGTAAAGCGATGAATATCTCCCGTCGAATTACTATATCTTCTATTTACTCAATGTTTGAAATTCGTCTTGAAACCGTACCATGCTACAGGCACCTTGGGGTACACATAGCTTCTAACATGTCATGGAAAACTCAAACTGACCACATTATCGCCAACGCTAACTCCATGCTTGGTTACCTAAAGAGAAACTTCAGGCTAAGCCCAGTGTCCCTAACACTACTAATGTATAAAACCCTCGTCCGTTCCAAACTAGACTATGCCGCAGCAATGTGGGATCCGGGGCTCTCAACTCTCGTGACTGATCTTGAAGACCTACAGAATTGCGGTGTCCGTTTTATATTTACTAACTATTATCGCACATCTAGTGTCTCAACTATGAAAACTAATTTATCACTTCTTGCTCTTTCATTACGCCGAAAAATATCTCGTTTGTGTTTTTTTATAAAATTTATCATTCCAATACTTCGCTAAAAAACAAACTAATGTTAAATCTTTTTTTCATCTCGCCGCGAGTAGATCATCAGTTTAAAGTGAGAATTCCTCATTGCATTATCTCAGACTATTATAACTCTTTTATTCCAAGAACACCTTCAGAGTGGAATCGCCTTCCCGTGCAATTAGTAAACATACCGTCCTTTTACTTGTTTAAAAGTGCGTTGACTGCTTGCCTATGTTAATATTTTTTCTTTGTTTGTTTGCCTTGTTCTGTAAATTTCTTAAACTTGTTTACGTATTTTTTTTACATTTTTAGTGCTTGGCTTTTAGTGTTTGTATATTGTTTGTGTTCCAAATTTGTCTTGTACCACTCCCCCTCTTTAATGCCCCAGGGCCTTGAGGGTACTGAAATAAATAAATAAATATGCCAGGTGATAACCGAACAACGTAAAGTGAAGCCTAATTCTTGCTTTTGCTCAAGATCTGATTCCCCCAGGAATTGCCGGCTGGCCACCGAACAACCTGGAAGTGAATCCTAGCTTTGGCATTTATTTGACAATGTATAGGGCCGCCATGATACCCAAACACTTGCCAAATAATATCAAGTTTTGTTATACATTGGCTTCTTTGGTCTTTTAGGGCATAACCATAAATGGACAAAAAAGATAAAATGAAAATGTTGGGCCAAAGAGCTGCGCTACTTGGGTTACATATTTTCCGTAGCGGGCACAAGTCTGATTTTGTGCCATTATTGTGTAGAAGTCTGGAGGCCACATCCTGTTTCCATCCCCGCTTCCCCGTAGCCATTCTTTCTTATGGAAGTAAAGCACCTCAATCTTGACAATCCCGCCGCTAAAGAAGTAAATTGGATAAGTTCGAAATTTTATTTCTAATACAAAAAAAAACGTTTGAAAACTACAAAAAAAATTAGACGTGTTTTTTCTTTACTTACCTGTAATAAGTTACTTGCATGTATTATACTGGATGCATGATCTCAAAATGCATTCATGTATCGATATTTTTTTATGTGGCTTGTATTCGTATTTATTCAAGCTGTAAAGTAACTAACAAAAAGCATTTGAAGTACCTAAATTAGTTATATTTCTAGTAACCATATGCTTCCCGAGTTACAATAAAATGTTTGTAATTGTAACTGTAACCTAGTTGAAATGTTTTGAGGAATTTGTATTTTTTTTCAGTTCAACGTGTGCGTAAAAGACTACAAATAAAAACCGAACAAAGCACGGCACGAGCATATTTTCTAATTAAAATACACCAGCGTCGTCCCTTGATGCATTAATCAATTCCTTTATTTCAGTTACAGCTACGTATAATAATCATGCGGACAAATGTAAAAAAAAAATAACACATTAATACATAACTATAGCAAACGCGCGTATACGTGTTGGCACTGTGTTTCTGTTACAGCGGTGAGCGGCGCTAAAAACCCAAGACGAAACTGTGTCAACATATTTCCAACTTGGAAACATCCTTCTTGCCAGCAATCGCGGCACACTTCCACATTATGGGATACCTAGAAAAAACAAACAAGGGAAGGCAATTCTTTTTTTTTTTAATGTGCTTTGACAACTTAAATAAATGCAGGGCGGGTGTACTGGCTTCGCTAGTCGTTCTTGGGCGTGCTTATCGGCTCGTGTCGCAACCTGATTGGGGCTCAATAACTTACCACGTCCCGCGTTTCCCAAAGCCTAATTCACACCGCTAAATGCATCATACAAAAAAAAAATTGCCGGCGAGTGCATGAAATGCATTATAGGGAATCGGTGAGGGAAACAGAGTCGTTGTGTAGGCCACCCGACGGTCAAGTCACGTGACGTCAATCCCCCCCCCCCCCCAAACTGCTAAATTTAGCGGGGAAACTGGATCGGTGTCTATAGGTCATAGGACGCGAATCTTCCCACTACATTTAGCGGGGAAATGGAGTTAACGTGCGCGTCACGTGCCGTCAATTTTCCCAAGAAGTGTATAGGTCACGTGACGTCAGGTGACGTCACATGACGTCTTTTTTCCCTCTAAATTTAGCGAAAAGTGCACGGACGGACGGAGAAAATTTCGGGATTGCGGGGGTAGCGTTAAAGGGCATTTCGTGCTTTAAAACAGTCTGCGAACACTTCCTGAGACGTGCCTCTTCCTTCTACAGCGGTCCTATATTATGCTTCCAACATGCTTCGGGTGTGTCCGCAGATAATTCTGTTATCATATTCTGTCATCATGTCTGCAGAGAAACTCCGTGTCTTTTGTATGATGGATGAGCAGGGTGACCTGCGAGTGAATATGGCCGACTATCCGAGGAAATGTAATCCAGAAGTCCTGCGCCGTGAAGGAAACAGTCCGGTGAGAAAGTTGAGCTTGATTCGGGCGAGGTTTCCGAGGAGCATGCCCGCGTTGCGCACGGCGCTCTTGAGGAAGGCTACGGCGTCCCCGAGCACGTTCCGCACCGCGGTCAGGTGTGCGTCCACCTCGAGCGTGTACGTCCTGTGAAGGTTCTCCAGGACGCTCTCCGCGTACGACGGCGACCTGATCGCGCCCGCAGACACCTGGCGCATGAAGGTGTGGAACCGAACTTCGCTGTTGGTGTTCCTGAAAACGTAAAACATGATTGTACTACCCCAGGCGAAAATCAGTCCACTTCCAGCTGGATTATGGAACTGGAGATGAGGCAGTCCAGCTGGATTCCAGCTGGACCCAGCTGGAATCCAGCTGGACTGACGCCTACACATAGAAAGTTCTATCTTTCCCCGAACGTGCATCGATGTGGTGTATTTTGGCTGATGAAATATTAAAGGCAGAGAGGGTGTGTACCGATCGTGAAGTTCGGTCAACAGGTTCTCGATCTTGTTGAGTCGCAACGTGAGCCCCGTCTTCTCCCTTTCCCTGGTCTCCTTGACCAGTTCGGCGTGGACGATGTTCCGCAGGACGGTGAGGTTCTGCTCCGCCTGCTTGCCCTTGTTGAGGGTCACCTCGATCTTGCGGATGAGGGGCCCGCATCGGTGGAAGATCTGTACAGAACCAAGTCAGAGGCTGCGGTCACTGGAACGGTTAGGAGACGCGGGGCGGCCGCTTGGTATAAATGTCTCCACGCTGCTGTCTTTGTCCGCGACACCACTATGCGGGCAGAAAGTGAGGGAGAGGAGGAAACGAAAGCACGCGGGAACGTCGAAACGCCGAACTCTGGTTGCAAAGATGAGTGGATAGACGCGAAGCTAGCTGCAGGCAAACTTGCGCTGCGATTCGTTTTCGCGTGTTCTGACTCGAGAAGAGGGATCTCATATACTTTTGTTTTCTTCTTTCTATAGTGTATATAGCAGGGGTCTCAAACGTGCGGCCCGCGGGCCACGTGCGGTCTGCGACTCGCTGAGATACGTGCTGCCCGCACAGTAACCGGCTGCGAGCCTTTGTTGCCATGTGTCAAGCGCTAGAAATGACATGCGCCATAAGAATCTAATGTCACCGATTCATTTCTGCTCGATACGTATACATAGTCACATTGTTTCGTTTTAACTTTTGCGTCCGAGCTCTTTGTTACCCCAGCTGCATGCACTCTCTGTCGGCAGGAGCGACTGCCGAATATAAAGCCATGAGAATTCTAGCCTTCAGAAAATATCATCATAAAAAGTCGAATATGAGACTGCTTCTATAAAACGTAAAAAAAAAAGCTAACTGTCGTGTGAAAAAAACAAAACGGTTTCGAATAATTTTGAGTTTTAGTAATTCCCGAGTGAATCAAGCAAAGGGATCTATAATGTGCATACTTGTTTGTTCTATAACAAATGAAAGCCGTTTACAACTCCCTGTAACGCCGAATTAGAGTGCAGCTCTGGAGGAGGAGGGGAAGGCACGTGACGGGGGTCACGTGACCTCGGGGGTCACATGACCTGGGGGTGACGTGACCTTGGGGGGGGGGGCACGTGACCTGGAGGGGGTCACGTGACCTTACGGTTACGCCGAAAGCGACGCCGACGCCGACGACGACACCGCTCAAGCCGGAAACGGGCGCCTAAGATCTGCGCTTTAAAAAATATCAGCATGGTGGCGAGGCGGTGTCATTTTAATTCTTGTTATCGCATGACGTAAGAGCCTAAAGTAGTCCTCAAAACGTATCAAGCTTACAGATGCCACAAGTAAGAGCATAAAATCCCTTCTCCATAAAAATCCTCCTGCCTTATATGAGCCCGCGCACTTAAATAACTTTGGGACCCCTGGTCTATAGTCACGTGACAGCGTAGGGAACGCAGGGCATGGCTTATTACGTTCACATTTTTTATGATTCGTCCGTTGGCGTTTTTGTCGGCTAATGCCGCAATCCGATTGGCTGCAGGGAGATAATGAAATGCACGGGAGCCTCCACGCCCTGTTTTTCTTCAGTTGTCGGTGACTATATGTACACTCTATGAAATCTGGAGCAACTACTTTCCCGCAAAGATCTCGGCAGAGCCGCGATCGCTGCAATGTATACACGAAGGAAGCTTGGAAAATGACGAAACCCAAGATACGTTCAATCCCATCGAATACATTGTGAGCCTTATTCGCGGAAAAATAAGTGATCCCCCCTCCACCCCCCCCCCCCCCCAAAAAAAAACAAAACAATAATGCTTTTTTTTTACTAATATTTTTCTTTTTTATTGGCGAACGCTCATTTTTTTGCCAAAATGAAGCGCTGATCGTCCCAACCAGATGGTAAAGTTTGAGAATTAGCCGTTATTTCAGTCAAAAAGTTACGAGTGATTTTTTGAAAAACTTCCGATAGGAAAAATGGGGGCCCGTTTTCACCCGTTTTCGCGCCATTCAGCTCCGTGTGTTCCACAGAGTCGCCATTTTCCCATTAAAAATTAAAAAAAAAAGGAAAAGAAAATTACTTATAGTTTTTGAACGAGATAACGGTTAATTCTGAAAATTTGGTATCTACAGGGTTCGGGCAAGAATATAACGCTACATTTGGGCGTAGAATGAGCGTTTGGCAATCCGTAAAGCCTGGTTCACACAGTTGCGGTTGACTGCGTTTGACTGCGTTTGACTGCGTTGTGGCAGCGAGAAACCAGGACAATCCTGCTGCTTATATCGCGTGCCAAGATGATTCCTTGAACTGGATTCCACGCTTCATACGAAGCACAGATGTGCCGGTGACTCGCTTTCGGTTCTCGCCTCAACGCAGTCAAACGCACTCAAACGCAAGTGTCTGAACCGGCCTTAAGGTTTTTCTTGCGGTAAAAAACAAGAACAGAAAAACAGGGTGTGGATTTGTATGTTTTCTTGCTTAGTGATTCGTTCTTCGGAGTTGTTATCTTCTAATATCGCCGTCTCACTCGCTGCGAACCGATAATAACAACTCTAAATTCTC
Source organism: Ixodes ricinus (assembly GCA_037355805.1). Classification (NCBI taxonomy): domain Eukaryota; kingdom Metazoa; phylum Arthropoda; class Arachnida; order Ixodida; family Ixodidae; genus Ixodes; species Ixodes ricinus. The sequence continues at coordinate 127,477 of JAZHYW010039607.1, read as the reverse complement.
CTCGTCCGGCGTTCTCCACAAATATATACTATACCCGTTTTCACCTCAAGAAAACAGGAAGTTTTGCTCAGTATTCATACGCAGCGCGAAGTAGTTCTTACGAGATTTGGTTGTCGGAGGAAAAAGCGATGCTTTCGGCGTTTGGAACGTGTACGTCTTGATAAGATAACATATATCTAAGATTCACTTACATATACCTTAATTACCAACATAAAGGGTGAAATTAGTGATGCTCCGCGAGGAGCCGTACTTTTTTACTATGGTTCTTGAGGTGAAAACGAGTATAGACCAACTCAACTCACTGACGTCACATCACTGCGGTGGCGCTGCTGTCGGTACGGCGCATGCGCAGACGCTTCACTCCTCCCGAATTTGGTTTCTGCGCACGCGGAGTGCCCACACCCTGGTGAGGGGCAAAGCGGGCTTCTCTGGAAACACTGGGCTGGTATATATATTTTTTAGTTTTCAGAAAAAACGAGCATATATATATATACAAAGTGTTTTTTTTAAGCTTAACAAAATTTTTTTGAAAAAACCATGAAAGCTAGATTAATGCGGTCTGCGTAGGTGAGTTATACGGCCAGGGGGACATAGTATAGGAGGCTAATCATAACGATCAGTGAGCTAATTAGTTAAAATTTGTTAATTAACTTTTTAATTAATGAAAATAAACATATAGTTCCAATTAGAAACTTGCTCAGCGTCATCGAAAACCACTAAATCAGTAATTTTCAGAAAGACTTTGAGCACGCGAGAAGCGTAGTAGTGCACTAAAGTTAGCACTCGTGGAGCACGTACAAAGCTAGCGGTTGCGATAAGGCGCCCGCGCAATTTTTCTGTCTCTTATCTAGCCCCAGTCTTGTACCTGCTCATCGAGTGGTAACTTTAGTGCACTACTACGCTTCTCACGCACTCAAAGTCATTCTGAAAATGACTGATTTAGGGGTTTTCGATGACGCTGAGCAAGTTTCTAATTGGAACTATATGTCTATTTTCATTAATTAAAAAGTTAATTAACAAATTTTAACTAATTAGCTGACTGATCGTTACGATTAGTCCCCTATACTATGTCCCCCTGGCCTTATAACTCACCTGCGCAGACCGCATTAACCTAGCTTTCATGGTTTGTTTTAAAAAATTCTGTTAAGCAAAAAAAAACACCCTGTATATATATGCTCGTTCGATTTACCCGCACGTCCTGCGCCGATGTGTACTTCCGGCCATATCTGAGTACACATACCCGAATCGCACTGCCCTATAGACCAACATGCGGCCCTGACGTGACGCATCTGCGGTGGCGCTGTCGACGGCACTGCGCATGCGCAGACGCTTCACTTTACGTGAATTTGGTTTCTGCGCGCGCGCAGTGCCCACACCTGGTGTGCGCAAACGCGGGCTTGTTTGTAAACAGCGTGTGGGTCTATACACCTTTTTCCTGCACCGGAGCGAGAGGACCGTTGCAGGTAAATGGAACGAGTCTATACACCGTTCCAAGTAGGTCGATGCAGAAAGGGAAAAACACTCTCGAACCAGAGCGCTGCGCCAACGCTCCGCTTACCCTTTCCCTCGAAAGCTCGTCTGCTTCACGGAGTGGACTGTTAGAAAGCACGTGCGCAGTGTACGGAGGCAAGTTGTTTCGACAATGTTAGGCGCCGCTTTGATATTATAGCGTGTTTTCGCGCGTGACATGGCCTATGCAAGAAAAGAATCGACCGGGCAGCACTGTGCTGTAATTGGTTGTACAAATAACCAAAAAAAACGTGAAATAAACGCCGATTCAGTGTGCGAGACCCACGCTGTCAAACAGGATGAATGTGGGTGCGGACTGAAAGGTAAGCGGAGGGCGGCTTAGACATTGAAAAAGAAAACAGTTGCGTGACTCCTGGTCCACTGATTTAATAACTCTATTTTTCTTCAGGTGGTAATTGGCAGGCGACGCCTGGTGCGGAACGAAAATGCGCCGCCGAAATTGAAGCGTCGGGTATGCGTAATTCGATCGTTTTGGGGGTTTCTGAAATTGTCAATTTACCATGAATACGTTAGTGCGAATGGCCGAACGCTTCAATTACTTGCAGAAAATGGAAAACAACAGCAACACCCGCGATGTCCACGCAGCATCGACATCTTTTGGCAGCAAGCTGTCTTTACCTGGTCAACTCAAAACTGAAAAAAAAGAAAAAGAAAGGTTGGCATGGCCAATGGTGTTGGGAAAGTTTGGAAATGGAAGGAAGACGGGAAAGGGGGGGGGGGGGGGTTTTGTTCTGACGCCACTGTGCACAGCAAGACTGGGCACAGAGCTCAGACTTTGGCTTAGCTTTGTGGTAGACTCTCCAACACGAATATTTATATATATATATATATATATATATATATATATATATATATATATATATATATATATATATATATATACACAGCCTCGTGTAGTACACGCCGCGACACAGTTTGCGCACAAATAATTCTCACGCGAGGCGATTACAGAGAGGCACATCAATGTGCCAATATTGTGACAGTGGATTCCAAATCAGAAAAAAAAAACGGATCCGTCGCACTTGCTATCTGTACTCGGTATTTATATATCGATTCATATTTAAATTTGAGGTTTCTACTATTTCAATTAAAGCAGACGTGGCAGCGCAGGTCTGAGCCGCTAACCGCGCAGTTTGTTCAAATGTTCCCGGCGCCCCCAAGCTGCGACAACTCGAGTTCAGCGCAAATTCACATGCCGTAATTCGTGCCATCCTGGCTTCGTTCAATCCTCAATTTCACTAGCGATCCTCAATTTCACTAGCGATCCCCAATTTCGCTAGCGATCGAAACGCCGAGTTCGGTTTGGGAGCGACGACTGCCCCAGAACCGCGCTAAAAATTACCCACAAAAAGATGCCAGGAAAGCAGGATGCACTTTTCCCCATGCCTGGCATACCGATTAGGATAGTGCTTTCCTCCATGGACGAAGACGATGAGCCGAGGGCGCCGAATACGGCAGCCGTGCCGGCAGAAGCAGCTGCGATCGGTGTGACTCGGTGAGCAGGGTAACAGTCCAGTAATGGCGGTCGGTCATTCGGGCGGGTTCAGATTCTCCCAAATGCCCGGATGAGGGTAGGCGGCGCTACACTCGTTAAAATGGTGCCGGCCAGGAAGCCCAACTTGGAACGGTGTATACTGTATCGCACAAGACCCTGCCTTATTTCAAACACCCGCTGAGCTCGTCCCGTGTCGCTTACCTCTTTGCTGTTGCCAATCGTGAACCCGGGCGCCGCTGGTGCGTCATGGATCGGAGATTTTACGTGGAAACTGGGCGTCTCGATTTTGTTTAGCCCTGAAATAAATAAAAACAATTACGTTGTAGCCAATGCCCCGCCGCGAGACCTCTAGCCTGTCACGCACGAAAAATGGCAGACTTCGACGCGGACGCTGGCTTTCGCTGCGGTCCCCCGTCAAGCGTCGAGCACTCACTGAACAGCACAGCGCTTATGCACTTTATTTCCGAGCTCGTTTGTTTGGTTTCAGTTTTTTCCCGTCGTGTGATCACGCACAGCTGTTTGCCTGTAGTTTTGTTTACATTGGCCAGATCACCATCCCAGCTAGTCTTCTCTGCGAAGTGCGACAGAGACGCTCGTTGACGCTTATCAGAAGCACCTTATGCGATAAGAATATCGTGAAAAGCACGATAGTCGTCATGTCGGAAAGTTTTCGTTAAAATATTTTTTTGTACTTATCTAAACTCGAGCTTGTGCAACCTAACAAGGACGTCCCCGTTGGCCTCGTTCCAGTATGAAGTACGCCGCCTTTATTACGCCGAACTACAACGACCGGTGAGTAGTAAAGTGCTCGACAAAATGCGTAAAGGGCTGCAATGACGGTCTGACACGCTGCCGTTTGAAAAAACCACAAGACCTGCGGGTAAGCAACCTGTACTAAAGATCTCCTTTAATGAAATTTAACGAAGTACCGTTATCTGAGCGCATTGATAGAAAGAAGAAAAAGGAGGGTGAGAGACCCCCAAAGAATGCCACGCTCCACCAGCGTAACCTCTGACAAATACGACGCTGACAACGGACTCATGCGTCATGCGCTTCTCCTCTTATCTCTGACCCCCCCCCCCGCTTCCCGACCGCCAAACGCACTGATAACCCCAAGCCCCTGTAGCTTACACATACAAAAAGAAAAGAAAAGAACGACCCATTGTTCCCTCTACCCGAAAAACCTACAGACATAAACCTTGAAGGTCAGAACTTTTCACAGCCTAAGAAAACGGCGAAGTTCGTTGTCTAACCCAAACGACGGCTTATTAACTGCGTTCCGTGACCTAATATTGTTAACGACTCTTTTATCAACCGCTTGTGATCATCTTTTTTCCCGCAACTCTACTGAAGTTAAATGCCACAATGGTACACAGTTCCTACATTCGATCACATGTTTTGACACTTCGGAGTACGGGTCTTTTTTCTTTATACAACGTTTGTGCTCCGTCAACCGCTCATTTATACACCGTTTAGTTTGTCCAATATAACAAAGGCCACAATCAAAAGGTATCTTGTAAATGACACCCGACGAACATTCCACATCCCTTTCTCTGTGTTTTATCGCGCAACCCAAAACAGTCGAGGCAAAAGAGGGGTCAAACGGCTCAATCTATAATCTGTAGAAAAGGCAGTGCCAACATTAAACCTGCTGGCTAACGCTTTGATGTTATGAGAAATTTTATGAAAATATGGAAGGACTACTCGCTTTGAAGGTCTAGGATTTTTCTGAATTGACTTCTTTGGAGATATCATACAGACCAACTGTCTTAAAAAATGTTCCTGAGGATATCCAGACCACCGCGAAACGTTCTGTGAGACGACGAGAGAAGAGCCAATAAAATGTGAGCATGACTTCTGTACTGCTGAATTGAGAAGATTCCGAATTATCCCCAGTTTTACATGTTTAGAATGGCAGCTATTGAAAGGAAGAAGAGGTTTTGCTGCGAACTTTCCGTACTCCCAACAAAGGCCTGAACTAAGTCCGAAGTTGAAGATCAAGATGTTGTAAACGGTCGTCATTCGGTCTCTCTAGTGAGAACTTTAATTCGGGCGCTGCTTCGAACACTACTTTCTCCAAAAGAATCCGCTAAGGAGCCGTCTGTGGAACAAACCAAAATATCGTCTACGTACCTCCTCACCAGAATTTCCTTGAGGGACCTATGCCTAAAGACTCTAGAAGACGCAGATCTAAGTCTCTTAGATATTTATCTAAGAGACTTAGATCTGCCGTCTTCTAAGAATGCTTTAGGCATAGGTCCCTACAGAGAAATTCTGGTGGAGGCTACGGAGACTGATATTTTGGTTTGTTCCACAGACGGCTCACTGCTTAGTTCTTTGGGCAGTGTTGAAGCAACGCCCGAATTAAAGTTCTCACTAGAGACCGAATGACGGCCGTTACAATTTTATCTTGATCTTCAACTTCCGGACTAGTTCAGGCACTTTGTTGGGAGTACGCCATTCGCAGCACAAAACCTCTTCTTCCTTTCAGCCATACCATTCTAAACATGTAAAGCTGGGGATAATTCAGGAATCTTCTCAGTTCAGCATTACAGAAGTCATGCTCACATTTTGTTGGCTCTTCTTCTGTGCGTCTCACAGAACATTCGCACGATAACTGGAATATCCTTTTTCAGGAACGATTTTTTTAAGACAGTTGAGTCAATGTTAGAAGTCAGTTCAGAAAAATCCTAGACAAATTGCTCAAAGCGAGTAGTCCTTCCATATTTCCGTAAAATTTCTCATAACATCAAAGCGTTAGCCAGCAGATTTAATGTTGGCACTGCCTTTTCTGCAGATTATAGATTGAGCCGTTGACCCCGCCTCGATTTATTTATGGGGTTGCGCCGACAAGGAGAAAGGGATGTGGAATAGGTCGATGTCATTTACAAGACACTACTTTGATTGTGGCACTGTTATATTGGACAAACTAAACGGTGTATAATATGGCGGTTGACAAGGCACAAGCATTGTATAAAGAAAAAAGACCAGTACCCGAAGTGTCAAAACGTGTTGATCGAGATTCGTAGAAACTGGTGTGCCATTGTGAGCATTCTAGCGCCTCAGTTAGAGATTGCCGGAAAAAGATGATGCACAACGCGGTTGATAAAAAGAGTCGTTGGCAACATTGGGTCACGGGGTCGGCCGTCGTTCGGGCCAGACAACGAACTTCGCCGCTTAGGCTGTGAACGTCCGAGGTTTCCAGGTCTGTAGATGCAGGCCAGAGGGAGCAATGGGTCGTTCTTTTCTTTTCTTTTTGTATGTGTGTTACTGGGCTTCAGGGTTTATCAGTGTGTTTACGGCGTTCGGGAAAAGCGGGGGAGTCAGAGATAAGAGAAGTGACATAGACGTCCAGAGGTCGTTTGACGGTAATCGGCCAGAGGCCGCGTTGGTGGAAAGTGGCATTCTTCGCACCCTCTCCCTTTTTTCTTTTGTGTCAGAATCTATATAACCAGGTTTCGGAAAACAAAAATTTCAGCTGTGTTAGAGACTTTGAGTGTTGTGTGTTTTACCCGCAGTCTCGGGGTTTTTCGTGCCAGCCACTCCTGCCGCTTGAGTGCAATGCAGCCTGGGCGCACGCTCCAAATTCACGCGATGACTCTCGCTAATGTCAGACAGCTGGAAGACGTCCCCGTCGTTCCTGTACTTCTCGTCCAAACTAAAAAGGTTTGAGATGTTTTTTTTTTTTTTAAATCTTTAACAAGCTTTAGTTATGTGTTCAAACACAATAGAGCTTCAAAACAGGCGGAATTCAGTCAAGTGGAGTTGGTTTCGTTTAATGTTCACTTTTGTCCCTGCTCGAAATGGACCAATTGAAATAGATCCTCCCAAAATTACATGGAATCCATGAGCATTTTCAGGATCAAACACATTCAGTTGTATGTATTTATGACACAAAAATTTGTGTGCAGCTATTGGTAATGGGTAATCTGATGCACATAGGTATACTGTATATGTATGCATTTATGGAAAAAAACCTATGAGTAGCTCAGTGGCGTAGCTAGATCTGCTGCACACGGGCCCTTATGTCTTTCACAGCCCCCCCCCCCCCCGCCCTTCGCTTCCCGGATGGCAACCCACCAGCAAAGCGGCGGGGAGGGGGTTACCGAGTGCTGCCAGGTTCCCCCTCCCCCCCCCCCCCTCAACGTGACTGGGACGCCTGGTACCCGGGGCCCAGGGCCCCCAGCCCCCGGTTGCTACGCCACTGGAGTAGCTATTGGGGATAGGTACTCTGATGCACATAGGTCTGTACGCATTTATGGCACAAAAATCTATTGATCAGCTATTGGTAATGAGTACTCCCGATCACCATGGCAACCGCCAGCGATGAGTCCAATCACCTTTAGAGGTTTTGTCGTCTGTGTGTTGGTATTTGTTTGTGTCCGGCTATCCGCGGCTAGCAGGTGGGAAGGCAATGGCGCTACTTTCGCCGCCACCACGGAGCGCCGCAAAAGGAGGGGAACGCCGCAAATGGGGAGGGCAACCATAATGTGCTTGCTCTCTTGATCTTTTGAAATATTTCAATGCGTTGGCGGAGCGATGATTCTTTTTAATCTTGATATAACATTAGGTACACTCTTAATCCAACTTGGTTATAAAGCGGGCTGTGGTTTTTCCATCCTCCCAATGCTCACATAGCACGTGCACTTCGAAACACCGCGCAGTCTGGAAGAACAAGTTCGCTGCACTCAGTGTGCGTGGTGCTTGCAACTATACGCCTGCTATGTGTGCGCTGGGAGGACGGAGAAACCAGGACCCGCATGTTAGAGCTGAGTGTGATTGGAGCTGCATACATGTCCAAAGCAGTCGTATCAAGAAATCAAAGCTAAATATGCCGCCGGTGAAGAGGCGAATGCGCAAAACCCAGAGAGCATGCACGAGGTCCATTTTTGAGGACATATCCCGTTGAGGGATTCGGCTGCTTTGCAACCTGAAACGCCGTTGATGCTTTTCTTTTTTGGTTTGTTGATATATGGCATATGCTCTTCCCCCCCCCCCCCCCACCCCCTCTCTACTGTTCCCCCGTTCTACATTGGCCCTCGACATTTTGAAGGTTGGGTATCTGGCCTACACTTGAACACTTGAATGAGTTTGAGACCTCTCGAGCACGCCTTATAGGCCTCTCCAACGTGCAAGACACTTTTTCTCACTTGTTGATGCAAACTCCGGATTTCAGAAAGTTACAGTGAGCGGAGGCAGCAAAACAGCTCCCGACTTTCATATCGCTGTATAGGGACGTTTCTGCTTCAACTCCATGGCTTCCCTTCGGCTCTTGAGCATTTCCAAAGACAGCAACAAGAACATATTTTGTAGCACGAGCGCCGTTGGAATCACAGAACGACAGAAATCACTGCGATTGGAGCAAAAGTCGCACCATAAACGGGCTTCCGCGCTTTGGTGTGTCATGAAACGATTTTTCCTAGTTCCGCTAAATACTACTATAGAATCACTCCCGAACGTCAATAGCTGAATAAACTTGCCTTAGATTTTCCTTCTGGAAATGGCAGTCTCCAAAATATTGAATAAATATGAGCAATCGTTCATCCCCTCAAGTCGGAGCCAGAATAAGCGGCCACTCGGCCAAGTGCCTATCCTATGCCGCCGACGTTAATCATGCCAACACGCAGTAGGGTTGGCGAAGTAGAAAACGCGTGCTGAGCTCCAGGTTTTGTTAGAGTTCGGCTATTCTCACCACCGCAGTGATTGGACACGAGTCACTACCCGAGTGTCCGCCGAGGCAATGATCGGTATACGAGCGAAAGTCGTGTGTTCACACAGTTCTCGTGTCCAATCCATGAACCGCGCTGGACTGTCGTCAGGCGGGTGGTTTCGATCCCACAATTATCGCCATCGAGCTTTGCGAAGGCAAGACTGCAAGAAATAGTCCCCTCTTACTATCCTCGCAATTTCACCGCGACCGAGAAGCTTCTGAATCATTGCGGTATGTGCGAGTACACTTGGGCCAGGACTAGTACGCATCTGCAGAATCATGAACATTCCAACCCTAGATCGTTTCATGACCCCTTTAAAGGTAAACAGATTACGTCATACAAAAATCAGCCTTACCAGGCAGATTGAACTGTAACGTGCTTTCAGTTGGACTCTCTGCAGCGTCGAAAACGAACTGATATTGACCGGTCACTATTACGGTGAACCAGGCAAACGCGAACCAGCAAACAAACACCTCCATCTTTCAAGACACTCTGTACACCCGCGTGCCTTTTATGAACTGCCCCAAAAACCAATACGGATCTGCATGTCCAAAGGAATGACGCGGTCTCGGAAAGAATTCATTAGGCGTGTCGCTTCTGTGTGGGTCTGACACCTACCAGCTGGTCATTGCTATGTTTCTCGAGCTCGCACAATAACTTAGTCTGGGTCCGGTGGACATGACAACGCGACAGCGCACGGCTGCGTGGCTGCGTTTCGGCAGCCCAAAAATGACTTATATGGAGGGTCATAATCGGGAAAATGTATGAGAGCAATGGGCCCTTTGGGTCGCAGCTGCTGTGTCATTACAGACCAACGAGGGCCGTGGTAGGATATTTAAGCGGCAACCAGATCTCATTATAACTATTCTTTTCGTGTCCGAATGGCGTCAGGAAACAAGACGTTTTGGTGCAACTATAGGCCACGAGCGAACGGGCCAATCAGAACGACGGGGGCGAAGCACGTTACAGCCCTTTTCAATATTACAGGGGCGAGGGCGTAACTTAAGCTCTTGGAGAAGAGGAGCAGGAGGAACTCAACACTCTTAACCGAACCCCTTTTTGTGCCCGAAACCTCGTTTTTTTTTTTTTTTTTTCTAGAGAAGATAGGTATATCGCTTAAAAATTCGTACTAAGGCAGCTTTCCACTCTCCCACCCCCGGCTTCGACAGCACTGCGCGTGTATACCGAGATATAGTCACGTGCCTCCCTCCGACAAGCTGATTGGCTCACTGCGAGTCTGCGACCATAGCCTTCGCCGTTTTCCAACTTACAGTGAGACAGAGTATATAGACTAGATCGGACGACTTTGGCTTCCGGACAACAGTATTGGTTCCCAGTTGTTTAGACGTCCCTGACGCGTCATGGACGTGGCTATGTTACGTGGTCTTTGTTTGTTCAGTCTGTATCGTAAATAGGCCCTTACTTTGTGATTTGCCCGTTTGTTAGGCGAGCGGTAGAGCTTGCTCATATGCGGGGCTTTGTCGCGCCTTGATTGGGCTCGTTGTTTGGGCCGCCGCTGAGTTACGAGCGAGTTCGGAACTAATGTGACACTCGTGCCGGCTCTCACTCATACGTCTGGCCATCACCGTTCCCTTCATGTCGCCAACTTGCGGGTAACCGATCCAGCAGAATTAGTCACATATGTTAGAGTTTGAGCAATGCTTTGTTCCGAGCTAACCTGACAAGACAGTGAAAGCTATAACTCTAATATACATGGCTCGAACTCTCGGCACATCGGCGGTCATTGTGGACGCTTTGCCGCCGAACATGTCATCAAACGCCGAAATCGTTTTTCTCAGCAACAACAGGCAGAAATGAGATGACCGCCAGCAGGATGCAGTGACGTCACGCAGCTCTAACAGCTCTAACATCTCGCCGCTGCGGTGGCGCTGCTGTCGATGCGGCGCACGCGTAGACGCTTCACCCACTCACGCAAATCCGGTTTCTGCGCACGCGCAGTGCCCGCACCTCTGATATCACCCTAAAAACCTGGTCGCAAACGCAAACGCAAATAGCAGCGCCCCTAGCGATTCAGGTGCACTCTGGGAGCAGGAGACTGACAGCGGGTAGTTTCGGTTTCGGTTTACGCCTGCGGGTTGTGCATCTGACGTCTGCTATCGTTTGCATACCAGTGTTGCGGAGTTGCCACTCCGGAATTGGAATGATTCCGGGGTCATTCCGCACACGGGCCTTGCATTCAAGTATACAAGGCGGACCAAAGCGGGCAAAACCGGCCATTACTTTTTTATTTTTTTAGCAATATGTTTTTTGGAAGTGTGTTCGAGGGGTTGGGACAGGAACCATAGTGTTTTTGTGCAGTTCGATGTGTGTACAGTGAATTCTCTTCCAGAGGATGAGCGGCGCGGCGTTCCTTTTCGTCCCCGGCGGTGGCGCCGCCATCATACCATCGCTTCTCCCCATCAACACGCACACAGACGCGCCTACACAATACACATCCTCGCCGGCGTAAACCATCTGTGCGTACGAGTGCGTGCATCCCCAATACGGGTGAAGAGGTTCCCCTGAGGGGGGCTTTTCCTGAACACTTTCTCGCAGACCACCGCCAAAGACGACGATATTGTTTTATATTTTTTTTTTCGGTTGTACGCAGCGAGGGTGGGCAATTTAGAACTTTCTCCGTCTTTTGTTTAAACCCGTCGCGGTGTCCTTCCATTTCAACTGTGACACATGGTTTCGTTTACTGCTGCTTCTAATTTTTGCTTTTCCGCCCTTTCCGGGCGGGTTTGGTCGCAGAAAAGGACGATCGAGCTGCCTAGGCCGGCAGATTATTCCAACTAATAATAGCAAAAAGAAAAAAAAAACAGTGTACAGCATTTAGGGTTTGAAATAGGTATATAAACCAGGTTGAAAGTTGGAATAGCGAAGGAAGCAGGCTGGAAATAGGTTAGAATTTATAAATAAACCAGACTTAATTTTTTTTTAGATCTCATTGTCTCTTTGCATAACAATAAGTTATATCACAAAATGCCAGCTACATAACGGGATGTGATGGTTTGTGCTACACATGCCGAATACTAGACGGTTACTAGAAAACTACCTACGTGTTGAATCAGTACCTACAAATACCACGAAGTTAAAAAAGGCTAAATCATTGCGAGGAGGTCGTATCTTGCCGCCATTATTTTTGCCCTAAACGTGCTTATAGCACAAGCAAACAACAATATGGCCTGCATAACTTACGTGATAAATAATAACAAAATACGAAAAGAAGAACGAAACGAGGTCTGCGCTTTTGTAGAATCCAACCCAACGTTGATCCAACCTTCTGCTCACTGGATCAAAAAGCTACGTCAAACAACGTGCGAAGACAAAAAAAGAAAAAAAGGAGTACAGCATCTGTTGTTTCTTTTCAGGGAAATATTATATATACAGTATATATATATTTTTTTTTCTTATACGAAGCTAAATTTTCTTTAGAGTTTTATTTACACTACATGAGATGACCACGAGACAAAAAATTGTAAGATTGTAATAGAGAAGTTTGTACGGCCATTCCTGGTCAACATAGGCATGACTATGACCGACAGGGCAGCGTATCGAAGGAAACTGCTCGAAGCCACTGCATCGCAAAGTAGTTCGCGTCTAATCTAAACATTCAAGGCTTGGAGTTAGTAATAAACCAGGTTGGAGGTTAGAATACCTAATAAACCAGGTTGGAACAAGGTTGGAATTTATAAGTAAACCAGAGGTATTTTTCTTGAGATCCCATTGTCTGTTTGCATATCAATTAAGTTACATCACAAGGTACATAACGGGATACGGTGGTCCAAGAACGAAGTGAAAGCTCTTCCCACCCCTTTCCACTTCAGCGGAGCGAACGGTGAAGAGGATGTCGCCTCCCCTTCAGCTTTCGCACTACTAAAGTGGAAAGAGGTGGGAGGAGCTTCTACTTCGTTCTTGACCTGTCACCGACTACAGACGTCTGCAAGATAACGCCCCACCTTTTGAATCAGTACCTACAATTATCACGAATTTTATAAAAAAAAGAAATGGCGAAATCATTGCAAGGAGAAGAAGGCGGCAGTCTCTCCGCGAAGAGAGACGCCGCCTCTTTCTTTTTTTTTTTTTCGATTACGCGCTTTCCGCGTTGTCTCCGCACGAATGGGACGGCCGGAGAAGCGTTCGCGCGGTTCGCGCTTAGGCCATGACAGGCTCTACAAAGTTGGATTTTACACGGCCAGGTAGCGCAAGCTACCTTCTATTTCAGTAGACGTCACACAGGTGCTTTGCGCCCTTTGCGCCAACGTAACTCTAGAGCCAAGCCAACTATCGAGGGGAAAAAAAAAGTCATTGCTCTGGCTATAGCCAAGATAAGCCAAGCCAAAGCTTAAAAAAAGAATGTAAAGTTTTTGTGCGGTTGGGTGATCGTTCACGGGATTTTAGAGTTGCATGAATTTCGGAAGCTCAGGTAAATATTACCCGCTATTACCTCACGTAAAGGACCACAGTTATTACAGTGGCCGAGGCATTTATTGGTGCTACTATGAGCCTTCTGTTTTGAAACGCTGGATCGGACGGATCCGGGATGTGCTGACAGTTTGGCGCGAAAACCGCCGAACAGCTGATATATCGCTCTTCCACCGGTTTTCTGCCCAAACGGTAGCGTTCTTTTGTTCTCTGACTTGTTTCAGCTTAGCTAGGAACGCAACGATGCCAAATTATAACACCTGGTATTGCTTTGGAGGGCTTTGTAACAGTTTCGTTCTCTTGCGGGTTTGGTCGCCGAAGCGTGTTGAAGCGTTCATAAAGCCACGCTGCGCGTTTCTTCCGCGAAATGCAAACGTTTGTTATGGTTAAAGTGTTGTGGCTACTCAGAACCGACTGATTTCTTTGCGTCCGCGTTTCATCGAAGTTTACAGCTGCTGGGACTGTTGTCGTCGCCGTCGCAATGACCAAACGAAGGACCGAGGACATCGAAAACTGGTCGGGAAGCGATTGCTCCCCGACCAAGAAGTTCCGATGTGGATCTCAAGAGAGTTCATCTCAGGTATTTTGTCTTTTGTTCTTTTTTAGATATTGCACGCCTGAAGCTTCGAAGTGGGTCCATGCCAATCGCGCGAATTGCCTCTTAATTGTTTGAGTTCACGACGGGTTGGTTGCGGTTATGGAAACTGAATGGGCTACAAAAGCATGATTGGATTTCCGTGAAGCATATCAAACGTAATGCAGGTTTCTTCCTGCTCCGCGCACCTGTGGACTCGCCGCTAATTTACGGTGGGGCGAGGCATGGACGGAGCTTTCAATAGCCCAGCGTTCTTAACATTTTGATTTCTGATGTATTGTTCTGTCACGCTGTATAGAAAAGAAATATTTCCTTTTTTTGAAATTTACAAAAATCTACAATGACTAGGCGTTGTTTGTGAGGTTTCGCGGCATGTGTACTTCGCATTCGCAATAGCCTACTCGGATTTGAAGTTTCGACTCTGCAAGTGTGTAAAATCTTAGTTAGAGCTTACTACTGACAAAAACAGTAACAAAAACACAAGAACTCTTAGATATGGTGTTTGATCTCTCCGTTTAATTGACCGATGTCACCAGCCAGTTTCATTACACTGCCGCAATGCGTCGAGGAAACTTGCTTTCCACACGTGCGACATGACAGCCCTACAGCAGATGCGTGTAAGCAGAGCCCGAGATGGCACAAGCCGTGTCGTGCGCTGCCATTCAGCGTTACTCGACCGAAGTCGGTTGTCAGGTTTCCTAGAATGCCTAGTGCCTTTTCATGGTGCGTCCAGTTGGGGGCACTTGTCACGCTCTTAGCCCAGCCCATGCGGACAGAAGCGACGGAACCGGAGTAACATTCGACGCACATTGCCTGCGGTAAAAAGTGATTGTATTGCATCTTTTGTGATAAACATAAACGTTTGCGCCAAAGAAAAGTGTAGTTCGAAACCGGTCCTCCTTTGTCTTTCTTGGGTGCGACGCTGCTGGCGGTCATAACATCTCTACCCGCCTGTACTCGCTTACGTGCTGACAACAGAGAACCGTTTTGAAGGACGCTCTTCCGGGGAGCTTGTCAACTGATAGATTTTAAAATGTTGCTGCTACTGGCCTCGTGTGGACTAGAGTCACGGCGGTATCACTCGTGCGCCCGACGCTCGATGAGGTCGTTTTATTAGAAAACAAGAAATATGTTGTGCGAGCGTCGCGCGACCTTCGGGAGGGGCGCAACAATGCATGGGGTGTCCGATCGCAGGATACGCTCACGGCACTGAATTGGCTGGGAGGGCTCGTAGTGGCGTCCGGTGCGGTCGATTGTGAAAGCGGAGTGTAGAATATTTCCAGGCATCAGACATCCTTGCCATTTTAGTTCTTTCTTTTCGTAGCAAATAACAATTTTGTCCTTTTTGGGGCAAGCTTTGAAATTCGGAGGCAAGCTCAAAATTTGTGCTTTGAAATCACCAGGCGGCATTCATCCCTTGGCTTTGTTTTAAACTTTTTCAGACAAAGCAGTCCATTGGAATCATAGAGTCCGTGCAGCTGAGGAACTTCATGTGTCACACCAAGCTTGACTTTTCGTTTGCGGACCACACCAACTTCATCATTGGACGGAATGGAAGTGAGTTGGACCACTGCCCTCTGATGGGGCATGGGAGGATTGGGTTGGGTACTTAAACTGACGACAGGATAAGTCGGCAGGATGGTTACACAACACTGGTACTTGACAGGCTCTGGAGAGCACAAGTTTAGGGCAAATAGTTTCTGAGATTGTCTATTTATGTTGATAACCCAATCTATGGGCTCTAAGCATCCTAAGAAACCTGAAATAACACTCGTGGGGTGGACGTTTTTTCTATTACAAATTTAATCAAAGATTGTCATGCGCCCCTCTTTCTGCCTCTTGGAGCCGACACTAGGGGCGCCGTCAGACGGTGTTTTCAAACAATAATTGCTGTTTTACGTCTTCTTAGCCAAGAAATTTGAAATTTTGCTCAAAATATAATGCATAGTGCACGTAAAAAGAGCAATAATAATAACAATCGGAATCTTCATGCAAATAACTATTTTCATTGGTCAAGTTTTATTGAGGTGGTGGGAATTTGAGGAGGGGTCCCCCCAAGAGAAAATAGTGCCCATGCAGGCATGTGAGCCAGAGGGGTTTCGGGGGGGTGCCCAGGCCCATGGGGGCCTGGGCACCCCCCCGAAATCTTTCATTTTGCTAGGACCTCCTTTTCCCCCCCACCTCATACAACATTTTGTCATAGGGCCCCCCCCCCCCTTCCCCCCGAAACAAAATTTTGGCTACGGGCCTGTGCCCATGTATTCCTATTTCTCAGCTTACTATACACCTTTACAAAAAACACTCAGCCCCAGGGACAAGAGCACATTTTTCAAGCCCAGTCACCGGGTTTGAGGCTAGTCTCTCGCCGGCGTCCCTGCTAACCGCAACCGAATGGACTGTGATTTAATGGGCTCAGCCTGCGTAGGCGCAATTTTAAACACTGCTGGCGGCTAAATTCTCGTCTTTTTGCGGTTCTTTTTATGTTTCATGGTGTATGTATTTTCCCAAGGACATTGAGAAAGCATTGTACTATATTTGAAACAAAACAAACAAAAAAATTGTAAACTATTTTTGTTGGGTACGCGCGCGACAGAACGACTAGAATGTTTTGTTTTTATTCTACGACAGGTTTTGACGGTGGCGCCCGCTCAGCCGTGCGTCAAACAACAAAGCACTTGGCGGTCAAAAATTATTTACGACAGAAGATAGCCGAAAGGCACGCATGTTTCACGCGCACAAATGACGTGTTTACCAATGGACAGAACTCAAACATACGATTTAGCGAGCGCTGACATTCGAACAATATATTGTACGTACCAGACGGCCGAAAAAGGATTTATTTGAGAAATATCTCAAATTACACAGCAGTGCAGTGTCGACGACACTCACATCCTGATGATCAGACCGAATCCAAGAGGACTTCGTTTTGGGGAGAGCTTTCTTTTTTCACACCACCACCAAGGCAAGAAATGGCTGCGACTGACCTGTTCCCCACCCGAACAGCAATTTTTGGGCTATGACTGGGAGCACTGTACCCGGATTATCTCTGGGAGGGGAGAACAGTTGTCATTGTTCGCAATATAGTGTCGAGAGCCGTTCGACGTCCTTCGCCTCCTTTGTTTCCAGTGAATGTCAAGCAGAAATGCTCGAATGGCAGGCACTTACCAGCCCTATTTCTCACAGTGGAAGATAACAAACACAAAAAGGGTATGCACCTTGCATGCAAAAGATTAAGTGGAATATTTCCAAGAGAGGCTGCAAAACTGAATGCAAAACCGCAAAACATAGTGGAGAATCGCGCCAAGCAGGTTTCCACAGTCCAAGAGAATGGCAGAAAATTTCTAGCTGACGGGGCACGAGAGTTGCACCAGCCGCATCATCATCAGCAACATGGCAGCGGCCTAGGAGCTTTTTAAAAAAAAAAGTTGTATACTCGTTTTTACCTGAAGGAAAAGGAACTTTCGCACATTGGTCATATGCTGCGCGAAGTTGTTCTTACAAGATTTGGTCATCAGAGGAAGAAGCGATGCTTTTGAAGCTTGAAATGTGTACGTCTTGATAAGGTCAGATATGTCTAATCTAAAATGCACCTACACATATCTCAATTTGCTTCATAAAGGGAGGAAAAATAGTAACGCTCTGCGAGGGGCTGGACTTTTTTTACTGCCGTTCTTGAGGTGAAAACGAGTATGGACGTCTTGCCATCTGGAACTGGTCATTTTTATTGACTAAAGCCCAACAAACAATATGCCATCAAAAACAAGCTTCTACGAAAGCAACTCGAGTGCCCTTTTAAAGGGAAGTGTGATCTTGTAGAAGCTATAACTGAGGATTCTGAGGGTAGATATTATTTATTTATTTTAAACACTACATTCTTCAGTGACAGGACGAGGTAGGAGTAGAAAGACATCCAACGCAGTTCTCTGACAGCCGACAGTTCCTATAAAAAAGAGAGCAAAATGCTTTCAATAGTGGTATAAGGAGCTGAAACCTAGGTACAATGGAAGAAAAATGGCAAATTGATGGGAAGGACTGTAGATTAGAGTGAAGCATCACCATTGTTTTTGTAACATTGCTACCTATTGAGGATGATGTTGATCAGTGTATTTCAAATCTCCCGCTGGTTTAATTCCTAAGCGAGGGCCTACGTAGCCAATTGATTTGATTGACCGATCATCTTCTAGGTGGCAAGAGTGCCATCCTGACGTCGCTCATCATCGGACTGGGCGGAAAAGCGAACACGGCTTCGCGGGGCACGTCTGTCAAGAACCTTGTGGAAACCGGGAAACGGTGCGGAAACTCTTCCCTTTTCTTTTACCTTTTTGTGGTCTGTCTTCGGGCAGAAGTGGAGAAGTTTTTCAAGCTTTCCCATTAAGTGGGAAGCAGAGTTGATGTTATCGGGAATAAGGCGAAGACTCGAGGAGTGGTTGAAATGTCTTCTGTTTCTTGAATTGAAGGCGAATTCTTTATTTTTTTTGGAGAAGGGGGGGGGGGGGGTCAGTTAGTTTCTTCAGACTGCTTGATTATTCAGGCTGACTTTATATGGCCTCAACTCTCCACCAAGTCTGATGATCCCTTGTCAATATTGTCAGGACAGCACACTCAAAAATTTGATTCACAGTGTACCAGCTTCCAATTGCTTCATTTTTGAACGAAGGAAAGCGAAGCATCAAACTTAAACAAAGTTGCTTAGCACTGTAAAAAACGACTGATCTTGCTGTTCTTGCAGCACTGACTTTGGGCTATAGTATAAGATGCATATGGTGCTGAGTTACAAGTTGGCACCGCATCAGCGCTTTTGCTATCATAGATTTAGCACTGCGACGTATGTGGGAACCGGCCCTTAAGCTGACCTCCATGGCTTTCCAGGGCAGCGGAAGTGACGATACGGCTGAAGAACCATGGCCGGGACGCCTACAAGCCCGAGGAGTATGGCAACTCCATTATTGTCTACCGACGGCTCACGGCCGAGGGCGCCTCCACGTACAAGCTCAAGTCCGGGACGGGAACGGTGATCTCCACAAAGCGAGACGAACTCCTCCACATCCTCGACCAGTTCAACATTCAGGTGGGCCTTCTCTCTCTCTCTCTCTCTCTAAAGGCCGGATCAGACGTACACTGCAGCGCTAAATCAATGCTAAGAACGGCGCTGACACAGTGCTGAATTGAGCTTAACTTAGCACTGACGGAGCACTGCATCAGTGCTGTATCATTTATATAGCGCAAAGTCAGCTCTGTGTCAGCAAGGTCAGTGCTATTTCTGGCACTCGCTCATAGTGCTTTTGTAGCATTGTGGTGTATGTGTGAACAAGCCTTTGAGGTCAGTTGACACATGAAGCACTGAGATTTCTCAAAGCCGGCACTGACTGAGTTTGCACTGCATTGTCTGTGTAAACAGGGAAAGGCAAGGTCAAATGGTGCGGAGCACTGATGCAGTGCTGGTATAGTGCAAAGTCTGCACTGTGTCTCCAGCACCGAGTTAGCACTGCACTGTATGTTGTGCTGTACATTTTTGCCGGGTGTCTGCACCCCAGTTTTCACTTCTCGTATCTATACATTGTTCCAGCTTCCGTCCGAGCGCAGCCAAAGCTACGTGTGGCCGGAGCCAATCACACGCCGACAATAGGTCACGCGATCTCGCCTGCACTTGTGTATCACTCCCGCTGCGCCGCTAGTCGTCCACGCCGCCCGCGCTCGCCGAGTATTTCGTCTGCTACGGGTGTATCAACAACGGTGTCATCTGCTACAGGTTTAAAAAGTGCCCTTTAGGCTTTCACGTTCTGGAATTTAGTCACAGGGGATGTCAGTATAAAGGCTGGCCGCTGGTGTCTGTGTCCGAGCTTTCCACCTTTTCGCCATTTCGGCATAGTTTCGAAATGAAGTAGACATTGCAAGGTGCTTGCTGATCCGGCCGTTGATGTTTCCTTGTATTGTTTGGATATACCAGGGCTCGGCGCAGTCCTTTCCACCTGCTTCTCGCTGCTCAATGTGATCGGTAGGATCCGGCAGGTAAAGGGTGCCCGATTTCGCACACGTATCAGTGAATTGTAGTGGCCTGGACGCATTTCTTGTTTACAACGCATTCGCGGTACGACGCGGCCAGAGTCTCCTGCCGAATTTGAAAATAGACATTCATCACGACCTCTCGCGCCTGACACCCAAACGTGCCTTTGCGAAAGGACGTTTTGAAGCGACTTGATAAGGAAAGCAGCGAAACACATGGTTTGGGGCCAGGGTTGCCAGGTAGTTCCTAGCTCAAACTGCCAAAAGCCAAACGGTGTAGCCCAAAAGTAGCCAAATGCAAGAGATTTATGTAGCCCAAAAGTAGCCATATTCTGCAGGAGCCCAAAAAATCATGCGCTCAAATATGCGAGCCCAATTCGAAGGCACTGCGTCTGCATATCTAGGGTTTAGGAGCAGCTTGCAATGTCTACAACATCTTGAAATGTATTGAACGTTTTATTTCAAACACAAAAAGTACAAAACTTTTTCACACGCCTTTTCGCAGTCACTATGTTATGAAGCACTCGCTCGTGCCCGTCTTACTCGCCTCGTACATGATTCCCGTGTTAAAACGGGCAAAAACTTGTTCAGTAGGGTTGATGTCCTTACAGAACTCATTCTTCCCAATGAAAGCAAACTTTACATAGTTGAAGAGTTGAAAAGGACATGTTCTTTCTTAGGCCTGACTTCGTGAGGGACACGTGACTGAATACTCTCTTCACGGCGACATTTGACATGGGCAGTGTCGGGAGCGCGATGGCAAGCTCGGATGGCAACGGAAACAGGGCTGCTCTTGCACATTGATCTTGGTTTGTTCGGAATATTCACTGTCCCAAATCTGTTGTCTTTTGTTATGGCTCATTGTGCTTTAAAAAACTTCCATGTTTCGCGAAAAGCCTCCTTTGTCATATCCGGTACAGCACGCGTTATCGGGCGACATCAAATTCTGCAGGATGTCTTGAGTTGCCTCTATAGTATAATTTTTCCTCGGATGAGGTGCTTCCTGTTGGAGGACGGTGGGAGACTCTAGAAAATAAGAGACGTCAGTAGGAAGAACTTGAGAGCATAAAATAAGCCACAGTTAATACAAAAGCGATGTCGTTGAAGCTGAATCTAAGTCACGGTAGCTCACTTGAGCAAGTAGGTTCTGGCGTCACGCGCACGAATCTTCACGCAGAAAATCCCTGAAGGCGGGAATCCAGAAAGGGTGGACTGTCGCTTTGTGTCCATGCTGAAGTGTCTTTTGTGCATTTACTCTAAAACAAGCAAAAAAAAAAAGAAAAAAAGTCCCGCGTTAAGATTTGAAATACAGTTAAACCTCGATGTAACGAAGTCGGTAAAATTCGGAATTTACTTCGTTACATCGAAATTTCGCTACATAGAAATTCGTTGAAAACGTTGAAGAAAGTTTTCAAAAATGTTTCTCGGGTGCACTGAAACTCACCGAGGACACCTTTATTTCGGTTGAAAGTAGTTTGTCGTCTTTTTCTGGGCCACTCTTGACATTATTATTCGCATCACACTACATTAGCATAGCCAGATGGCCTGCATCGCGTCTTCGTCTTGCTGTGCGCTCGTGGACCGCCTCAAGACATCGATCACGTCCACCACTTCACGGTTACTGGGCACATCGCAGGTGTCTTGCTCATCAGGCTCGCTGTTGCCACGAACATAGCTAGCTATCGCCTCGTCGGTCACCTCCTCCGCTGCAATGACAGCAGAGTCGACGTATAGAAACTGTCGTCGAGGTCGACGTTGTCAGGGACGGCTCCATCGCCTTGAAGGCTCCATCACCCAGGACAACGAGAAACGCACGCTTTTAGTTAGGCCTCGAAACAAACTACGCAGCGCAAATGAAACCGACAGACGAAACGGCGGCGGCTCTAGTGTCCTCTAGTGGCCCTTCTGTACACCACACTCGCCAGACTCGGCCTGTTTCACCCTTTGCTCTTTATCGGTGGCCCGTTTCAGCACGTGTGCTTTTCAAAATCTCCTTTGGGACCCAAAAGTTTCTGCCGAATTGTCCATGAAACTTCGTTACATCGAAATTTCGGCAAACTGGACTTCGTTACATAGAGGTGAAAATACATGGCGTGCATACACTTTCAGTTAGAAAAAGGTATGCACTTCGTTACATCGAGGGTTTCGTTACATAGAGGTTTGACTGTAGCCCGAAAATAGCCACATAGCCAAACGCTGAAATTTGAACGCCAAATGCATGACAAAGTAGCCCAATTTGGCTATTAGTAGCCCAACCCTGGCAACCCTGGGTTAGGCCATTACAGGAGCGAAGTCACACAGAAAAATCGAAGCTGTAGCCGCTGTAGCAGTGTTGTTAACGTGTTTTCACCAAACCATGCATTTACATATATTAATAAAAACATAAACTTCAGATATTTAATTCCTTTCGTTGCAAATCATTCTCCAGCAGTACACACCTGGAATGTTGTGCAATGTTCTGCACTAAAACAGATTTTAAGAAAAAAAAAATTTGTGGATTACTTTGTGGTGCGTAGGAATGCTCTTCTCGAAGTTGCGGACTGTCCCTCAGCCTTTGGCTGCGCTCAGACGGGAGCTGAAATGAAGTATAGTAGCGGCTCTTGTAGATCTGGCATCAGCGTGAAACCGCTGCGGCAACTCTTTTGTCTAGGTCACAGTACTTGGACGAAGTCTCGTAAGTTTGTCAGAGGCACTTTAGTCGCTGTCAAGGCGAGGACGGCAGGGAGGAGTTTCAGTTGTCTTGCCTCCAGCACAAGCTTTCTTACCTTCAACAATGCTTTGGCGCCTCGAGCATGCATGCACATCCAAGGCATGGTGGAAGGCGCGGTGTCCTTGCTGGAGGCCGGACGTTTGAAATATACGCCCTGCCTTTCCCATTCTGTCAGTATGTAAAACTGCACTTGCCGCACTCATGCACCGTGCTTGTCTCGTGATCTGTCTCAACATCGCTCCACGCAAATGCACCTAGCAACATCGTTGGCTAGCTCACACACATATTGTGCTTTTAGCGTAACTTGCACCTTCTGTTCTAGAAAACCGTTTAGATCTTTTTTTGTTGTTCACGCCCGCCCACAAGCTCCTGCAGCCGCACGTTTATTTGGCATTTATTGGTCTTTGGAACGGTGATTTTGTAATGGAAAGAGTGGAACAGTAATGAACGATGAGAACGATTGTTTCAGATTGAAAACCCCGTGATGATCCTGAACCAAGAGGCGAGCCGGAACTTCCTCCAGAGCAAGAGTGCCAAAGACAAGTACCTCGTGAGTTGCACACTTTTAGTTTCCTTGGAATCCTCGCCAAGCGGCCTCGCTCAATGGTATGCCGCTCTCTACCCTCAGTTCTTCATGAAGGCTACGCAGCTGGAGAAACTCAAGCTTGATTACTGCCACATCGAGGAAGAGCGGGCACTCGCTGAAATGGAGGTGGTTCGGAAGGAGAGGGTGAGCACTTCCTTTGGCAGCAGGTCGGCCGCTTGGCATCGCACCGCTCGGAGACTTCGGAAGGACCGCAACCACATTTGAGGGTGCAAGTTGGAGCCACTACATCGGCCGCTCTTAGGGTATCGACACTGCATTCCCTGATTGGCTTGTCGCCGTCGCCTAGTACTGAGCGGATGCGATTCGCAAGAGTTATGATTCTGAGATGCGGCTTCTGGAGTTTTAGATATGGAGTTGGAAAGCTCGAGCATTATCGTTGGCAACAATAATTTCAAGCAACAATATGGTCAAAGTGTCGTTACTGAGAAGTGCGGCTGTTGCGCTAGCAACAAGTTGGCGGCGCTACTCCGCAACATAGGGGTTCTCAAACGTTCCAGTCGCAAGAAAAAGGACTATTTCTCTCAATTGATGGCCTGGGAACCTCTCTGGGTCTTGGCGTTGATGCCGTATAGCAGTAGAAAAGCCAATCGTAATGCCCCGTGCGGCGACGCCGTGGTTGGGCTGCGGACGTTGCGAACTTGCGGCGACTGCATTGCAGGTCCTGCCGGAGCTGGAGAAGCAGGTGAAGCGCTACGAGAAGCAGTGGCGCCTGCTTCAGAACCTCGAGGACCAGCGGCTCAAGCTGGAGAGGTTAAAGGGGAGCTGCTCTGGGCCAGAGTGCAGAGGAGGAAGAGGTGGGGTCCCTCGCTTCCTCGGAGGATAACTCCTGCATCGCTCTTTTTGTCTCCGACCTCTTCAAGTGACGGCTTTATGTGGGAACCCTTTGCGGAACTTCCTCGCTTGTGTTGGTGTTTGTCTCGCCGTATGACGTCACAGTATCGCACGACATCATGGTTTCACTTTACGCCACGGTTGACATCGCTAGGTTATGTCGTGGCTCATGCGACAGCACGGTGTTGAGTGATGTCACAGTGTCACGGAACATCGGGCTGTCACGTGGACGGACGTATCGACGTCACAATGTCGCGTTGTAGTTTATGTAACGACGTTGCGTCATAGTGCACGAGCCGCCAATCTTTGGACTGGCTTCTCGTGCATCTCTTCATTGCCCCAGTTGACAACGTGCGTCGGGTGGCCCGGAAACTTCCGCAGCAGTGGAGGTCCTAATTTTGTCGCCTTTCAGTTGCTGAAGCAGTCGGAGGCAACCCTGCGAAGGAAGAGGCCACGTCCGCGAGCTGAAGGAACGGATAGCCGACTTTGAGGTTTGTCTGTCTTCTCTCAGAGTTGTTTGAGGACTTTCTTTCTGTTCAGTGGAGAGGAATCGTGACGCAATGTTTTCTATTTTTGCTGGGTTGCAAAATAGCAGAGTTTGGGAAGCACGGGCTGCACGCTGGCAGCATGTTGCTAGCACGTGCCTCGCTCCGACACCGATTGGCTCGCTGGAGCTACGGGTTGTGCCATTTGCCAAATTATGCGGAAATGGTGTTTAACAAATTCATGCAGCTGAGCACTCTGAATGCGGCCGAGAGTCGTGACTCGCACAGATGGAATACTCGGAGTGCGTCCCCTCGTCTCGAGGTCATAGAGCGCTTCCGGACGGGGCGCAATCTTTTGCTTCCCAGTAGGGCAAGGCGCAGTCTCATGCGGAGAAGCAGAGAGCCTCCAGGAGGAACTGGACGAGGTGCTGAACCGCATTCAGCAGGTGTAACCTGCCTTCCTGGCCGGCAGGAAGGAGTTCAGCGCCAGAAGGAGGCGCAGCGGGAAACCGACGTGAGTTGAGCATCTTCTCGTTGGGCAAGCAGGCGAGTCAAATTCAGTCTGTTCGGTGGAGTGCGGGTCGGTTCCAGAGTTCAAAGTCCCGCAACGTGTGTTTGATCTGTCAGTGCGTTAAAATGCCTCTTTTAATTAATTGTTTTTTTGTATCAAATAGTCACAGAGTGGGCAAGAACGGCAACGCGTGCTTGCTTGAAGCTCGCACAACGTTGAAGCGCTTGCCGAAAGTAGGAAGCTTGCACTAGACGCAGAACAACTGAAACTGTTCTCTGCTTTCTACCTTGTCAAAGAAAATGCAAAAACAGGACAACATTACAAAAATATATAAAAAATAAGAAAAAACATTTATTGAATAGAGAAGTGCAGACGTCGAACCTTAATTTAAAACAGTTTCAGGAGGCTTGTTGTGTTCACCTATAACTGCCTGTTGTATGAAAGTTCCCATTTGACAAAGTTAAGCCAATTTTCTAGATATGCAAGTGTCTGACAAGGAATCATACTTGCCTCACAGCTGGGGAATCTGTACAAAACATTCCTTTTCAAATTCGTCTTGTGTGGTTTCTTGGTACTTCGTGCAATGTGTTAATGCGACAATTGTGATGAATTGTTTCTTAATGGATAGCTTGTGATTCTACAAAGTATAATGACTGCTTACCACAAATTTCTACCTATGAAGTCATTGATTTAACATAAACATTGTGCTTGAGAATACTAGCGACACGCGTGGAGTGTAGAGTTTGACGGGACTAGTCCGGACAGTGCTTCAGTCGAATCACATAAATTTTTTATTTATGTAGTAATCAGGTGCTAAGCAGAAAACTCTCTGTGGCAAACGTCTGTGTCGGCATGTTATGTCTTGGTTTCCTTTACCGGCACGCATCCACACTTTTCATGAAGGTGCTGTTTGTTCCTGCTTCTAGAAGAGACATGTCTGAACCTCCCTGATATAAAAGATAACCAGTAATATACAGTAATACCTCGTTAACTCGAAGTCATAAAAACTGTGAAAAAATTCGAGATAACTGAAATTTGAGATAAGCAAAGACCGGAATTTGTTTACCTCTGATCGCGCGATGTTCTAAATAAAAGTTCTAACAATCGCGGCAACATCAACTTCTCTGATGAGAGCAACTTTGCTCTCAAGCGTCATTGATTTGCAGTGCTTGGGCTCCACCATCTTCACGGTCAATCGAGTCATGCGCCAACAACATCAGAGAATTCACAACCGATGACCGAATTGAACACTTCACCCTTGCTCGTGTGGCGCCGCAAAACGATCGAAACACCCGTAAAAAAATGACGGTCAAGCAACAAAGAGCAGCAACACTCGAAACGAACGAGACACCTCTGAAAAACACAAGACTCACGATGACCAACGACCGGACCGGGAAGGAAGCGGAAGAACCCAGGAGCAAAGAGAAAACTAAAGACAGAGCGGAATAAAATGCTCAAGAGAAAGGGGCACCGAACACCAGGCTTGCGAGCGATTAGCTTGTCCAAATGGAAATCGTAAAAACAAAACAAACAACAAAAATTGAAGAAAAAAAGAAAACAGCGTTTTTGAGTCGCACATCTCTCTGCGTTTTTGTGCACCGCATCCGCGGTTATTTTAATTATTTCTTGCGCTTTAGCGTTTTTTTTCCTCATGCGCGTTTTCTCTGTCTTTTTTTTTCTTTGTACGTACTTTTTTTTTTTTTTTTAAGGGGGGACACCACTTTGAAATTTAAATTTTTGAGAAAAAACAAATTTTTCTATTTTTGTGTATTGTGGTTCAACAACTGATGGTGTATACTCCTGCAAATTTTTATTGCAATATCTGAAGTATTTACGGAGAAATAAAACATTTTCGGTCAGCCAACGATGAAAAATCACGTGTTTTTGAAATGTGAAACTTCTGTTTCCTATTTTCAAACTGCTGTAGCTTTGCACCGGTATGCCCTAGAATGATAATCATACTCTTGTTGGAAAGAAAATTTCTTCACAGTTTCAGTACATTAAATATCTTTGCTCGAGAGTAAACTCTATTTGGGCAAGAACACCATAGAAGTCCAGCTTTCACGTAGAAGAGGCTATGCATATGGCCAAGAATCGAAAAGCCCACCCTGATTGAACACAAAACTGACTAAAACCAGCATTCATTTATAGAAGGTCACGTGGGTTTGTCTGCTTTGTATTTCGATGATGCTTACCCTGCCCATACTCTGATGATGTTGGTTCGTGTATTGCAAGCATACCCAATTCCTCACTCATTTCACAATCAATGTCCAGATGCTGACAACAAAATGACACTCAAAGAAAGCGTTTTAAGCTCGGACTCACTCAGCAAAGCCATGCTGGAGATTGGGTGTAAGCAGAAGGCACTATCTACGCTCTTGGTGCCTTTTAGTTGCCACCACCACCAGTAAAAGCAAATGTAGTGGTGTGGAAACTTTAAACAGGTTTTTCTCAGTTTCACTTTTTGCAACAATTTTCGTTTTAGGAAATCTATCATTTCAATGAATCGCTGAATGCATTCTTTGCTGTGGATGTTTCTGAACTGAAATTTAATGAGGAAGGGGGCTAGACATTTATTTTTCTATTTAAATAAAGTTCTTATTGCCAAAAAGTAGAGTTTTGATGAGGAGAAAATGCCCCATTATGTGGAATGCTTTTCAAATTGACATTTTGCATAGAAAAAACACGAATTTTAAGGTAAAAAATAGATAGCCCCCTCCACCATATGTTCTAGTTAAGGCTGAAGCTAAGAAATGCTCAATATTCTCCAGCAATTTTATACGATAGATTTCCTTGCCAACTGAGGCGACTTACATCAATAGCTGTGTACTTCCCCCTGTAGCTTATCGGAAAATAGTCCTACAGAGATGAAATTTCATAGAGTGCATTTAGGCAATGAGATGAATAGACACTCCAAATTTCATCAATATTGAGCGACCGGTTTAAAGTCGACACTTGAAGGGGTGTCACCCCTTAACAGTTTTTGTTTATGTGTTTGTTTGTTTTTTGGCGATATTTGCTGACGAGTATTTGAGATATCCGAAGTCCGTCATGAAAACTTTTCGAGATAAGCAAGGACAAAATGCACTGTGTCTATGGGAGCTCATTCCGTGGCAAGGAAATTTTACGACTTAACCACTATTTCGAGATAGCCGTGTTTGAGTTAACGAGGTATTACTGTACTGCCATGGCTGAATTTGGTGTCCACGATTTTTCATAAACCATAATTAATTAGTCTAGTGTCATTTAGATCCCAGATTAGTGCCAACGTCTCTGTTTCCAACTTATCCCTCCCGAAAACCTCGACTCTTGCAGCATTGAATGATCCCCACCTCCTTTCACCACAATGCTAAGGCAAAGGGCTAGTGACATGGTCTCGCATTAACATGTCTGCCTTCGAATCGTCCGTCTTTTGAGGGTTATCTGGGAAATTCGGTCCATCTCGTTTTTAATGTAAAGCTGTGGTGCTACTGTTTTTCTCTCTGCAGCAATCTGCCAACCGGATAGAGAGGGAAATGCAGGAGAAAAGAAGGAAGCCCTGATTCTTCGAAAAAGGATTGAAGAGCTTAGGTCCATGTAAGTTCTTTTACTTCTACTATGCCGTTGCATTCCCGTCTCTCTTTCACTGTCTCTGATGTCCTGGGGGTTGTAGGCAGGGTCTTTCTGCCAGGCTTGTGCTGGGTGGTTTCTTTCATTTTAATGGACCTTTTTCCAGTGAGTCTGTGCACATGTGTTGCATCCTTTCCCTGGTCTTGCTTCCCACTGCCGTCATTTTCACGTGGGCACCTTCCCACGCGACCAACATTGTCAGCCTCTATCGCTGCACTTGCTTCACGTTGGGCTGCCTTTCATCTCTAATTTGCAGGCAGTCCCCCAGATGGCGCTCGTCACTTGAAAAAGGGACATTCGCTCATGCATGTCACATGTGTGGAATCTTTAGCTGCATGAAATAAGAAAAAAGTATAAGCTCTTCGGCTCATTTTTGTGTGAAACTTGCTAAACAGCTTGACTGTAAGATTTTTGTTTTTGTTTTTTTGTGCAATGATAGGCATCACAGCACATGATTCACATGTGCTGCATCTTTGTAGAAACAAACATTTTTTTTTTTTGTGACCTTTTTGATTTGCAAAATGCCTGGCTGTTCAGTGCAGTGGGCCTCCGAGCACCGGGCAGCAATCTGGCGTGGTTTGGTGTTCTTTTTTATGTTGTCAACGAGAAAAAGTAACATGCTTAGTTACTTTTTTCACAGTGACGAGTAAGACACTGGGTTACTTTTTGAGCTAGTAATGTGTAACGGTATTTAAGTACCGTATTTACTCGCATATGGAACGCACTAGGCATACGAATGCACCCCCACCGGGCACCAATATTTGGACTATATTTTTTCTCGTGTAATGGACATATCTTTTAATTTTTGGCTCCGCAAGTCTTGAAGCCAATTTCTTCTTTGCCGCCAAGCGGTGAGGCCAAGTCAAGCCAAGCCGCGCTCTCATAATGGCTGCAATGGACCTTTTTCCGAGAAGCGTTCTGCTTGCATGCGCGAGCGCCCGATGTTAAGCGGCGGAAGTCTGCACGAAAAATCGAGGAAATTCGGAAGGAGGCTGTGGATCAGCGAGATGCAGAAAACGTAATTGCAGCGTACATATAATTGTGTTAACGCAAAAAAAGAAAGCGGACGGAAAGAATAACACGACGTTTAAGTGGACGCCACGGATGCCCCACTCAGAAGTCGGCGTTGGGCACGTCCCGCTGCTCAGAGAACGAAGAAACTGGTAGCGTAGCTCCATTATCGATGGGTAGCGCAGGGTAGGTCCCTTCCTCGATTATTTTAGTTCAGTGCAGCCACCGCCTGGTGCCGTCGGTATATGAAAAAGGTCCATTGCATGGTTGTGGAAGTGATAAACCGTGAAACCGAGTGGCGCGCACGCCTAGTGAAGCTGGGGTCGAGGAATTGCCCAGCCTCGGACGTCTTCGTCCATCGGATGCATTGATGTCAACAAACACGCCGTCGTCTGTGATCCGCTTTTGGACAGTGATATTGTGAAAGTGGTTAGGCCTAAGAACGGTCGTAACGCTCTCCATGCTGAGTGAGCTTCGTAGAGTGGTTTTTCTTCGGAAAAAAGGCACGCCAAAAGTGCCCTAAAGAAAGTTTGCAGTATATTGAGCATGGTTACTGTGCGCGCCCCGACCAGCCATGGGTGCGCCTCTATCAATGAAGACATGCCACAGTACCCTGCCATGTCATATTGGCACCTAAAATGGCATTTGCACTGAGTGTGTAACTGCAAAAATTTTACCCCACATAATTTTTTGGGAATAAAAGGTGTGTTCATTATGCGAGTAAATATGGTAGTTACTTTATTTCAGTAATGTGTACATGTCTGCAAATGGCCATTTATAGGGGGTGCGAGACTTGAGACAATGGTGCAACATAAAGACCTAAAAATATGGCACGCAAACGGGTGGTTCGTCGCGTGAGTCTCCGATTGAAAGGGGGCACTTGGATTTTCAGTGACGAGGACTACTATGCGAACGAGAAGGCCAAGCGGGAGGCGGAGATCCAGGAGTTGGAGCAGAAGAGGGCAGAGCTCAAGTCGAGGCTGCGGACCGCGGAGCACCACTTCGAGCAGGTGAAGCAGTCCGACATGGCCAACTCACAGAACCTCCATCGCATACGGTTAGTCGGCTTTCCCTCGTTGCTCTTTTTAAATGCGTGGTGTTTATAGTGACAGACAGAATTAAAAAAAAAAAAAGGCAGAGCACGTCTATTGAATGCACGACCTCCGGCCCACAACTTCGTGCCGTTTGCTGCGCGCGGCTGCACGTGCGCGCGCGCTCAAGGTGCACGATTTGTTGAAGCGTCACGTGACCTCATCGGCATTTGGAAAGGTACGTCGTGGCGTCGTTACGTGAACGCCGTGATTATGTCACGTTCACACATGACATGTGACAGTTGTCGTGGTTGCGTGATGTTATGGCATTATGTGACAGTCATCACGTGACACTATGGCGCGTCACATGACACTGACACCGTGAGCTCGCATGACACCGATGTTGGGGTGTCACATGACCTGCCCTGACGTTGCATGGTGACGTACCTCTCCCCGACATGACTGCGATGAGTACAGCCTTTCAAATAAAAGTTCCCGAGTTCCACCTGTGTCCTGCAAGCAGTGTTGTTTTTTATTTGTGGTTTAAAAGATATAGGCCATGCAAGCCCGTCGCTCATTTTGGGATCCCTGTTTGGGAGTAGCGTGAAAACACGTGGCTAATTGCACTGTTTTTTTTTTCTTCGGTGCGCAGAGAATTCCTGTGGGTGTCTGTGCAGGAGCGAAGAGATGGACCTGAAGGACCAGAAGAATGCCGTGAGCGCTTCTATTCAGAACCTGAGGGCAAGCAAGAAGAACAGTCTGCAGAAGTTCGGCAGGCACATCCCAGCCCTGCTCGGCGAGATCGAGATCGCCGTTCAAAAGGACACTTCCGCAAGCCTCCCAAGGGACCCCTAGGTCAGTCGGCTGCCAGCGCCTTTTCTTCGCTGTTTGTCGTTGCCTCGCTGCTTTTTGTGCTGCATCTTTCTTATCTTAGTGTGCTTCGTGGGGATCTTTTAGTAAAGGTGAAATTTCAGTTATCGCCGATTTGCCTACCGTAATATCCCGACAGATAACCCACCTAAAATAGAAAGCGAATCGAGCGAAAATAAGGTTTGGGCTAATATTCAATGTGTGATAAAACAATGCTGAAAAAAAAAACATTGACCGCATCTCCACGTGGTGAATGATGTTGATTGGGGCGAAGCTCTGGTGGTGCTTGTCTGCGTAGGCGCTGAGCCGCAGCATGCCGAGCCTGTCGTTCGTTTTCATCCATGTCAGAAAGAGAATGTGTGGTATGGAACGTGGTTATATACGCATTTGAGCATTTGACCGCAGCGCCCTCTCGTCTATAAACGTTGAGCCAATGCATGCAAAGTTTAACTGGAGTATATACACATTTGACCGCAGCGCCCTCTCCTGTATAGACGTTGAGCGGCTACATGCAACGTTTCATCCATGACATCCCCAGCTCTTGAGTTACTAATAGACATGTACGTAACGCGTTACAAGTAACGAGTTACTTGTACCTAGTTACTATTTTCGGTAACGAGTAACGTATTTAGTTACTTTTTCAGAAAAGGAACGAGTAACGGTATTTAGTTACTTTTAAGGCCAAGTAACGAGTAACGGTATCTCGTTACTTTTGAGGAGTAACGTGTACAACACCGCTTAAACGGCCTTGTTTTTATTCTAGCCTTAGTATGTGTCCATTGCGACAAAGGCGGATGGAAAACCCGAAAAACAAATAAACAGTATGACAATACAGCAACGTATATCGCTGAACACGTCAGTCGAACAGTTCGACTGAGGTGTCCAGCGATAAACGTTGCTGTACTGAACTCTACAGCTGGGAATGTCCTTCACCCAGCGAGCACAATCAGGTTCGTTGGTTGAACTTTCTAGAACCGGGTACGGACCGAATGTAAACCCAGAGGTTGCAAACACGGGAAGGCACATAACCCATTACCCGCTGTCCTCAATGAAGGCGCAGTTCCCGAAGATTCACCAGCTCTTCCTGAAGCACAACACTGCCGTTCCTTCGAGCGCGTCAGTAGAACGACGCTTCAGCGTCACCGGAAATGTATTTTCAAGGAAGCGGGGAAACATAACTGATGAAAACTTCGACAGGCAGCTGCTGCTTAAGGGCAACGACTACTAAAAGAAAACAATAAACCATGAAACAAAAACAGTTGTGTATTTGGTCGTCAAAGTAACGTGAAAAGTAACTCGTTACTTTTGAGGTAACTCACGCGTTCCTTTTGAGAATCGGTAACGAGTAACGTATTTAGTTACTTTTTGAGCGAGTAACGAGTAACGGTATTTAGTTACTTTTTTGGGGTAACGTGTACATGTCTGGTTACTACCACATCTCAGAGGCCCCCTGCTCGTCCCGCAGTCGCGGCGTTGCTGGCTAAGGCGATGGACCAGGGAAATCCATCGGGCGCCCCGCACAGGTTCAAAACCTGGTCAACTGTGCTGGTACTTTTTACTTTTTTTTTTTTTCATCATTCCTTTTTTTTTTTACACGAGCACATGAGCTTACGAGCAAGAGCACGAGCACTGGACGCCGGACGGACGGACGGACATGGCTAGCGCCCTAAGGAGCTTCCCCTAAAGAGTGCTAGTTTTAGATTTTGTGACCTGCTGCTAAAACTTCGTGATCGCAGGGAGGGGCGATAGACTAAAGACAACCGTCCTTCCCACTCCCAGCAACATTAGCTTATCTCCCGCTGTGGCTAAGTAACACCAACTCTGCCCAGGTCACCTTTTTTCCAGGGCCCTGCAATAATCAAAAATAAACTATTTTTTGGTGTTTAAAAAAAATAGAGCCGATCGTGCCACACGAAAGGGGTGGGTTGTCTTCCTCCGGGTGTGGGTCATGTCTCGAGATTTTTAAGGTAGGCACGTCGAACTAGTGACCCTAAAAGTACCGACCACAATAATTCTTTTAGGCATCTCTGTGGGCGCCGTTTCCGGCTTGAGCGGGCGTCGCCGTCGGCATAACCGCGCGGCACATGTGAGACATGCACCATGCGAGCCCCCCCCCTCCCCCACCCCCCGAGTGGTGCATGTTGGGACATGCAGCGTGACCCCCCCCCCCGAGGTCCGCCCAACTCCCCGCCTGTGCGGTATTGGATGAGGGGCGGAGGAGGGGAGGAGGGAATATACCCTTTCCTCCTCCTCCTCAAGAGCTGTACCGCTCAATTCAGCGTTACAAAGAGTTGTAAACGGCTTTCATTCTTTAGTCTTTTCTTCAGAAAGTTATGGAAATTTTAAAGTTGGTCTGAGAGGCTGAAATGCTCTACTGGCAACACTGAAAATATAATGTCAAATGTTGAATAGGGGTGCTGTACAACTTGACTTTGACAGGTTATAAGAACCTTTACGGCGTGAAATTAACGCCAGAAAAATTTATGCCAGCAAAACAACAAGAAAAGTAAAAAATGCTCTGTTTTTTCTTTTTTTTTTTACACTGCTTGTTTAACTTGCATTTTACACGACATGCGACATCACCCCTCTAAAGAGCACGGGAAAATTTGAAGGTGGTTTTGGATTTGGTAGGTTCAACATTTTAATTTGATGTCTTTTTTTTGGGGGGGGGGGGGGGAAAGGGGAGGGGAGGTGAGGGGAGGGGTGAGGGAGGGGGGAGGGGGTGATTTTTGAGGTTGTGGAAAAGACCCTCGGCGAAGTTAGCTTACCTACGATTCGAAGCGACGATTGCACCGACAGCTCCGTCACGCAACGGATTTGCCCTTAGAGTTCCGCTTCGCCGCGGTTGCGGCGGCACTGCTTAGACGGTTACTCCGCGTCGTCTCCTAACAACTGTGCTTGCACCTCGGAAGTTAAAACACTGCGTTAA
Organism: Ixodes ricinus; assembly: GCA_037355805.1. Classification (NCBI taxonomy): domain Eukaryota; kingdom Metazoa; phylum Arthropoda; class Arachnida; order Ixodida; family Ixodidae; genus Ixodes; species Ixodes ricinus. Next base: position 93,121 of record JAZHYW010039607.1, on the reverse strand, counting down.
CTCCCGATATTTGTGTAAGTTTGCCGACTCTTAATGTTACGTATGTTTTCACAGAGTGTGTTTACAATGCGAGACTTCCATACTGGCGTAATGTCCCGAGAAATGACCCACCCTCGAAAAAGAGCCCCCCTCTTTTGGCACGATTTGCTATTTTTCGAGAACACAAAAATCAGCAGAAACTCCATCCTTTGGGAATGATTAACCATCAGTGCACGCGAATAGAATCAAAACGGTGCGGAGTTATGCGCGTTCGTCAGGTGGCGCTGGCAACACTCTGTGATACTGGCCCACTCTTGAGGCGATTCTAAATTTGTTGACACTTGCAGCAGCCCCGCGCACGCATCTCCGCAGCCCAGCACGTACGCTTGTGTCACTTAGGGAAGGCGAGCAAAGCACGCGCCTATACGCACAAACACTCAAAATGGTAAACCGACCAGACTTCTTACGCCTCAGCTAGTCCTCAATCTCAACGGTGTTTAAACGGTTGTTTATATCTTACCATAGATCCGGGCGTAGGGGCATATACCGGTTTGCGCTGCGCCCATGCGCGTAGGGCAGTCCCCGCCTCGTGAGGCAGCAGAGCGATCGCTCAGCATCACCCTCTCCCCGAGCGCGGGAGAGGGTGAGCTGAGCGGCCGCAGCTCAGCTCCTCACGAGAGCGGAATGAGCCTCGTGCACGGAACGCGCGCGCACCGGGTAGCTGTGACAGCGCTGGGCGCGTCCTATGGTAAAGATATAAACATAACCGTTTAGGAGTGCGCTGAATGACTGCCTTCATAGCTCTGTGGTTAGCGCCATTGGCCTGCCTGATCAAAGGGTCAACGGCACGACCCCAGCCGGCGCCAGTCTTTTTATTTATTTATCTTCCACTCCGTTGCGTAAGAGGTGAGATAGCCAGATAGAGATACATAGACGAAAAGGGCAGAAGTATCCGAACGAATGCTAATTCCCTGCATTAAAAAGATTGCCCACTTTTTGTGTTTATAGTGCCATAGTCAATGGTAACTTTGGCCGAAACGGGTTAGTTAGTTAGCTACTGGCGGGGAGGCAAGCGAGCATTGCTGACTGGGGAGGGCTGTAATCTATGCCTCATCGCTTCCTTATCGCTTCCTAATAATGCACTGTTTCCTAAAGTTTTATAGCAATATGTGCAATATTTACGGAGAAATAAAAGAGTTTAGACGAGCCGACTACACCAAAATCGGATGCTTTGCAAACGCAAGACCTCAATGTTTACCATCTTCAAATCGCCGTAGCTCCGTTCCAGTTAGGCCTAGAATGATCATCATACCCTCGTTGTAAAAGGCATTTCTTTGTGTTCTCAATATGGCAAGTCTCTTCGTTCAAGAGTAAACGATGCACGGGTGAGAACCCCGTAGAAATCCAGCTTTCACGTGCACAGAAATCTCGATGCCCATTCTGATTGGACAGAAAACTGAACCTAGAAAGGGATTGGCTAACAGCGAATCACGTGGGTTTTGTTTATCGATGGCGCCTGCCTCGCTCGCCATTGCTGATAGTCCGTGTATCGAAAGCGCATCAGATTCCTTGCTAGTTTCGCGATTGATGTCAGCATGCCAGTAATGAAACGACAGTTGAAGGAAGCCTTTGGATCTTGCTTGGCAAAGCCGCGCGGCAGATGGGGAGGACGCCGCTCGCACGGATCTACTCAAGTCTCGCTGTCGTTGCGTGCCTCGTCTTCTGAGCAAAGGGGATTGCCATTGCCGTTGCTTGGCCCATCACTTTCCGCCCGGATAGCTTTACCAACGGAGTCTGGATCTTCAACCTTGAAGGAAAGTGAACCCCAGGAAGGACAAAATATGCTCATGGCGATAGAGCGAAAGATTGTGCTGCTCGCAGAAACGGGCTCCAACAATGTCCCAACAGGAGAGGCAGCCGTCACCGCAGATCCATTAGATGGGCATCGCTCGATGGACGTTCGCACAATCAAGAACTTGGTATGCCCTCTTCTAAGCCCCAATTGCTTCAAGCCAGACCTCAAGCTAACAGAGCGCAACAAGGAGTGCTCCTTCAGTTTGTTCTGGAATGCCCTTGTTGTGCAGACATTGTGGACTCACCATCATTCGTCAACAGTCGAGGATACTAGACAAAATGAGCTCATCGCACGCATCAGTCCGAGTTTCTGGGCGTGTGGTATCGGCCACACTAAACTGACAAACTTCTTTGCGCGCACGAATGTGTCAGGACCGATCCACCTCAAGTCATTTCAAGAGTTCGCCGTCAGAGTTTATGACGCGTTCATGTTGGCGGCAATTGCTTCTATGAAGCAAGCAGTGCAAGTGATGCGAACCTGTTCCAGCCCAGCAAATAGTGAAGATTTGCTAGAGATGTGTGGCCTTCAACAGAATGTAGCGTAAGCGCAGCCATACGTCGCAGTTCGGCGTCGGCTTAGCGATAAAACTGGAGACCGGACTTGTGCTGGGTTTCGCTGTCATCAGCAATTGCTGCCACAAGTGTTCGCTCGGCCCAAAAGGTGGATCAGCAAATGCCACGGAAGTTCAGGCTGCAGACCAAGATCTTAAGTCGCTCCATCACACAACATGGCCTGCAGTACACAAGAGTCCCTTTCAACGGTGATAGAAACTCATACACCGGTGTTGCTGCCCTGGACCTCTTACGATTCATAAATCCACAAGGACTGGGTGAATCACGTAGCTAGCGGATGTACGCCGCCTTGGATACCCTAAATAAATCCACAAAAGGGCAGGGAGCCAGGGCCAAGCTACCAATGTGGTTATGAAGAAACTCGCCAACTACTGTGCATATGCACTCAAGGACAATGTCTCAGATTGTCAGGTGCACGCAATGAGGAGTGATGGCGAGTCTCATGCACTCATACTCAACAGACGAGGAGCCAGGGCACGTGGCATGCCCAAAGGGGAAACGGTCGTGGTGCCATTTTAATCGTTACCTGGCCCTGAAGGCAGCAGGGAAGCTGTCCCTGCCAAAGCCTCACTGTCCAGCCTTCCCCAGAGAGGTGACAAAGCAGCTGGTGCCCATTTACAATCACCTCACACACAAAGACCTGCAGCTAAGGTGTTCCTGAATGAAAACACAGAACACAAATGAATCGTTCATTGTCCTGATCTGGAAGCGCCGCCCGAAGACCTAGTTTGCGTCTGAAAGAACAGTGGGGGCGTCGGTAGCACTGGCAGTGCTAGAGTTCAACTGGTGGACCAAGGACTTCGAGATATGCTTACAGAGCTCAGCATCAAGTTGGGGAGCCACCAAGAGCAGCACTCCTGCAATGCCACTTGGGGCAAAATCAGCAAGGCGCAACTGAACACGCAGGGGTCCTCCAAACTGGCCCAGAAGTGGAGGAAGATGGAGGCCATTGCCAGGAGCATAGGCCATTGCCTACGTTCCTGGTGCCTTCCAGGAGCCACCACCTCCAGAACAATGAAGTGCAGTGGTGTGGAAACTTGAAATTGCTTTTTCTCTGTTCCACTTTTTTAGCTCCAACTTCATTTTAGCAAATCTGTCATTTTAATGCATTACCCTGTTTGTGCATCAGTAAAGTTGTTTCTGGACTGAAATTGAATGGGGAGTGTTGCTATCTACTTTTTGTTTTGTTTAATTCAAGTCTTTATTGTCAGAAGTGTTTTTGGTGAGCAAGAAGTTCAACTAACTGCAAGACATTCTTGAGAATTGCCATTTTTTAGTCAAAAAGCTAGGTTTTGACCATCAAAAATAGATAGCCCCTCTCTCCATATGTCCTGGTTGAGCCTCAAGCTGAGATGTGCTAAATATTGTTCTACAATTTGGTACAATAGATTTCCTAACAAACAGTGGTGACTCTCTACCAAGAGCAGACACCTCTTCTTGTAGCTCCTCATAACATAGTCCTGTGGAGGTCAAAGTTCGTACAGTGCTATAGACGTAGAGGTGAGGACACCCTCCGAATTCCATAAAAATCATTATTTAAGGTGGTGTGTCTCCTTGACCCTTTCATGGTCACATTTTTTGTCCAAAGACGTGCCCCCGTGGTCGGGTTTTTTCACTCGGTGTGATAGCAAGAGTATACACTAGTTTATTGTCGCATAAAAATTCTAAGACTGAAAGTAAATAGTACACACACCTCAAAACATCTGTGACGCACTCGCTAGAGGCTGTAGAGAACAAAAAGGGCTAATACTTCGAACCAAGCGGGTTTCCAGTTCATCGGATGTCGAGCTGTCATCTGACTCAGAGTCCTAGAAGGGTTCAAAGCCTAAGCTCGAAGAGCCATCGCTCCAATCTCCGCTATGCTACCTCCGGAGCAGCTGGCACGCGCGGCCATCTCGAAAGTATCACTTGCACAGAGTGTCCAGCTTCGCAATTTCAAAAAGCCGCGCCAAAACAAACATGACTGGAGTTCCATGGTCGTAGTTCCCTAGAAACCTACCAGATGGCAGCACGTCCCCGCGAACGCTCCCGTTCAAGCAGAGGCGCGAGTTTTGAATGAGCAGTCGTGGACGTACAGGTACGTCAGCAACCATGCGGGCGCTCCCACGGTGATGTACAGGTACGTCGGTGACCATGAAAGGGTTAAACAGCGTTGATGTGCCTCGGCTGCTGTACTGAGTGGGGTGTGTTTGCCAGGCTCCTTGCTGAAGCTGAAGGACCAGCGCTGGGACCTGGCGACAGAGAGCTGCCTCAAGAGTCTGCTGTACACCTTTCTTGTGGACAACGACCAAGACGCCAAGCTTCTGTTCCAGCTGATGGCCAAGGTCATGGGCAGGGACAAGAAGCCGTCCATCGTGACGAGCTCCTACCTGGGAAAGGTGACGAACGGGAGCTTCCTGTGGAAAATCTTTTGCTTTCAGCCGAGTTCGCAGACGTCTCGACCAAATCCTGATGGTGTCCTCGACGGGGGCATCGGCGACCGAGCGTGTTAACGCATTGCGGCTCGGAGCGTGTGGAGCGAAAGCTCACGCTGCAGAATCTGGGGATCCATGGGCTCAATCCCCACCCCTCCCCGTTCCGACCCAGACGAGCATCGTACCGGGCATGTGGTCGTGTATCACTACTGTGTGATGCACAATAAAGACTCCGAGCCAGCAGTGGTACTGTCGAGACCGGTGATAATGATGTCAGTTATAACAAAATAGCGGCTACAGCGAAGCGATCACGATTTTCCATTCCCTTTTGCACTTCATTAACCGAAGTCGGTTATAACGAAATAGTGGATATAGCGAAGTGGTTTCCGATTCCCGTCGACTTCGTTATAACCGGTCTTTACAGTACTGCACCGGCTGAATTTCTCATCTAATAGCGGAGGCACCAGACGCCCATTGGGGCTGACTAACTTCCCGCTGGAAAAACTTTCACGCAGCACTAGTACGTTTTATGCCCCCATATGTTCCCGGTAAAGTTTCTACAGAACGGGAAAAGTAGGGAAATTGAGGAGGGATGAATGGGGAAATTCTACAGGTTGTCGGGGAATGTGGCTTAGAGACGACCAAAATTAGGGGAGTATCTGAAACTGGTGTCACTGTGCATAGTGAAAGAATTGCCATGACCCAAAGTGTGTCCACATGCTCTTGACAGGGTGTTGATCAAGATGGAAGATGGGGAAATCTGGCAGTTGGCAGAAAGCTTGGCTTGGAAATGGCACTTGCTTGAATGAGCGATAAGGAAGTGTATGCTTGTCCTCTAAAAGTTATTTTTGCTGCTTCAAAACAGACTTTGCTGCTTCAAAGGGAGTTCTTAAATGGCTAATCAATCACATCGCTGGTCACTTTTTACCCAGAAAATTCCTAGGAAGTGGTCATTTGTGTCTAGAGGGCCGTGTGGTCTTCATTAAGGGGAGACACTACCCAGAAAAAAAAATTTCTGCAAAAAAAGTTGATTTTGAAAAATTACATAAATACATCCAACAACATTTAGAGGGTATTCCCAGAAAGTTTCATTAGTTTAGACTGCATAGTTAATTTTTAATAAATTATTTTCTGTCCATTGAAGCTAAAGAAAAGGTAGGGTTTGGAGCACTTTGAACGCATTTTTCTCCGTTCCACTTTTCGGTATAAATTCCATTTTAGTCAACCTATCGTTTGATAATGGCAATACAGGGAAGGCTCGTTCTTCACTTTTCCTGACTGAAATTTAATAAGGAGTGCGGCTATGGAATGCTTTTGTCACTTTACAGATGTCTTTTATAAAAAATGTTAACATTTTGTCGAAGACACAGAAGACCAAAAGTTGACCAATTTTGCAGAAGATAAAATTTATAGAAATAACTGACTTCTTACAAAAACCTTTCCATAGCCGCACCCCCTAGGCATTCTGCTACATATCTAGCGAATACAAATCTTGAATATTGTGATAGTTTTCCGACGATAGGTTTACTAAACAATGTGGACGTGTTGCTGATAGAAGCTGATCTAATTTCCTTCTCATTTACGCCGACAGACCTGAAATTTTGTTATGCACCCTCTAGCGTGACCACCAGCCTAGCCTACCCTGTAAATTTAATTAATTTTAAGCCAAGGGTTCAAAAGTTGACCCTCCGAGGGGTGTGCCCCCTTAGACTGGAATATTCGTAAAACAAATTTGTCCTAGTGGTCACAATAACACATTTAAATGGGTATTTTAGAGCGCAGCTCTTAGGCGCCCGTTTCTGGCTTGAGCGGCGTCGCCGTAACCGCGCGGTGCATGATGGGTAAATTTCCCCGCTAAATTTAGCGGAAAATTTGCCCCGCTAAATCTAGCGAAAAATTTTCCCGCTAAGTCTAGCGCTAATCTAGCGGAAAATTTTCCCCGCTAAATCTAGCGGGAAATTTTCCCGCTAAATCTAGCGGGAAATTTTCCCCGCTAAATCTAGCGGAAAATTTCCCCGCTAAATTTAGCGGAAAATGTTCCCGCTAAATTTAGCGGAAAATTTTCCCCGCTAAATCTAGCGGAAAATTTTCCCCGCTAAATCTAGCGGAAAATCCCCCCCCCCTCCTCGTGGTCATGTGACCCCCCCTCCCCGAAGTCACGTGACCCCCCCCCTCCCCGAAGTCACGTGACCCCCCCTGTGCCTTCCCCTCCTCCTCAAGAGCCGCGCTCTAATTCGGCGTTACAGGGAGTTGTAAGCGGCTTTCATTTTTTGTAGTAGAGGCATTCGTTATACAGTGCAATCCACTTGTAACGATAATGAGAACACCCGAAAATCCAATTGTTATAACCGGTTATCGTTGTATCTGGACTAGACTCTGAGCGTTTCTAGTCTAGAAACTGATCGTTATAAGCTGGACTTCGTTATACGTCGGATCGTTATAAGTGGATTGCCCTGTAAAGGCATTTGACTACATCTAAAAAAGGTTTATTTGCTGCTTTTTATTATTATTACTGGTGTCGCTTCTACTTATCATTTCATTGTCCTCTGTTTTGCTTTTGTTGCAGACATACAACTATCATTCAAAGTGCATGAGGTCCTCGAAATTCATCAGCGTCTTGGAGAACCTTGACATCCAAGATCCAGATGTCATCAACACCCTGATTGATCAGGCAAGTAACTCGATCAACGAGAGGTTTATTGGTCCCTGCCAGCCAGCTATCCACTAGGGGTGTGCGAATAGTGATTTTTGAAACCGAATCGAATACGAATCGAATAATTGGGGCACCGAATCGAATACGAATCGAATAATTTTCGAATAGTAAGTAGACAGCTACTAAAGAAGAGCAAAGAGATTATAAAATTATTTTTATTGTTCCAAAATGTTTTTTCAAATTATCGAAAAGTTCGAGTAGACGATAATGACTAGAGTTCAATGATATATAATTAAATAAAGACAAAAGCTGCTTAAATATTAAAATGCTAAACATAATATCACGTTCACGCGGATGCTGAACATAAAATCACAGTTCGCTTGAACCTGGTACATCCTGAAGCATTGTACTTGTAGGAACTCTACATTCTCTTTGTTTTCCTTGTTGTAGCAGATGTCTTTGAATCGAGGATCATGGAAGGTGGCAAGGGCGTGACGTGCCTGTGTGCTTACGTCCAGGAACCTTGTTTTCACTGATCTGAGAAGATTCTGGGAAAACGCATTGTCTTGTTCCACTTGCGCCCTCAAAAAGCAACATCTTCTTACACTGAACAAGTGGAACAACCATGGAAAGTGTTGGGAAAGACTCGACACAAGCAGCTGTTGTAAAAACTTCCACACTTTACTGCGCTTTCTCTTCTAACAACTTCCTGCTTCTACCACTTCTACTTCGCTCATACAGAGCGGTGGTACCGTTGCAACCAGTTCTGAACCGTCTCCACGACAAGCTTTCCAAAAGCGTGCACGAGCATCTTGTGCAAAAGCTGTCCCTAAAGGCTGAACCGCATGTAAGCGATTCAGCGAGCGACGAGACGAGTGACAGCGACGAAAGTTAGCGGGGAGTGACGGTTTCTCACTGTCGCTCGTCACGTCGCTCGGTGTTTGGATTTCTAGAAAACGTCCTCATCGCCTTGGTCGCTTGCTCACGCCACTTTCATGCGGCTTGCCTCATCGCGCAACTGACCGAGCGACAGCGAAGCGGGTCGACGTCGCCTGTCCCGTCCTTCGGCAAATCGCTTACATGCGGCTTATACCTTTGGGTTATACTTAACACAGTGGTCCCTAATGGAGGCAACAGCAACGTACGTATAGAGAGAAACTGCTGCTGCCGATGACGACAGTCATTGTCTAGGAGAAGAGGGTACGTATTTCCATCTTGAGGGCACGTATGGCAGGCGTGCCGGCGCGTTGGGACGCCTGGGAAGGGAATCTCGCGGCGCGACACTGTAACTATTCGGAAATTATTCGAAAAATATTAGAAACCTTTGAAAATTATTATTCGATTCGATTAACAAATCGAATAGAGTAATATTCGATTCGTTATTCAAAAATGGCGAATATTCGCACACCCCTACTATCCACTGACAGTCTCTCAAGATTACCGCTAAGTGAGAGTGACGGCTTGGCGACTACCCGAGGACATTTGAGCGGAAGTTCACAAACACTTACTAGAAGGCTGACAAACGGCCGTGGACGGGAGCAGCATAGTACCTGCCAAGTCATACTACATACAGTCGCGTCCCGTTAAATCGTACCCCGTTAGAATGGACGGGCCGCCACGTAGATAGCGCATTTTCGGGACAGCTCACATTATGGACGCTTTTTGGGGGAATGCAGATGTTCACGTTCCCCCAAAAACATAGCTGTACACAGATTACGTAATCTGTGAGTTGTACGGGTCGCCCGTAGAATGTCTACGGACAGACCATTTTGATGTGCGATCCGATCGACGGAGACCCGTGCAACCATGGTGCCTGGAACATCTCTCCGTCTGGCGTCTTTACCTCGCTCTAATGAGTGGCCCCTCGATTTCCGCCCGACGACGTAACAGACATGTCGTGCTGTCGTTGAGCCTCGATCCCGTCAGCGCCATGGCAGGGTGGTGGACGTAGTGGAGGTCTGTTCTGGAGGTCGCTCTCCGGCTTCACAGTCCACGACGGCTTCGGCTGCCAGGAGTGGGGATTCTGCAACGACGGCTACACTCACATTCACTCGTGCTTTTCACCGGGACTTCTTGCAACGACTGCAGGAATCGCGGCGTCCGACGACACGACATGCCAGCACGCGCGACGTCATTCGTTACGACTTTGAGACCGCTTTGCGTGTGCGGGACAGGGCGCCAAAGACACCAGTGGAGCAGGCGCTCCAAGCAGCGGGTAGAACACGGGGACCGTCCCGGAGAATGGATCTGACTCCCACCCAGACTTGTACGGTACTCGTTACAGCGGTCGTGTCACTCGTAATCGATTACTTTTTGGAGTGATTTTGTATTGATTCGGTTACTTTTATTGGGAAGTAATCGCGAGAGTAACTAGATTACTTTTGGAAGTACTGAAATTACTCGTAACCGTTACTATCTTCCCCTCCCTTTGAAATGGCACCCTTTCTTTCTACAAGTTTTCGACCAAGAAATCCTTCGAACTGAGTCTCCGACAGGAGGACGGTTTACGAAAATTGGTGTTGGAAGAAGATGAGCAATTGGTGATTCGGTGATTTTCGTTCAATAATGGACAGCACAAAAGTCCCATTTTCAGACCGGCAGAAAAATCTGTCGTTTCGGAAACCCGAGTAGTCGGCAAAGTAACGGTTACTGTTTCAAATAACGACCAATTACGTTTTCTTCTCGAGCAATTGACTAATCTCTTTGAATACTTTTTTTAATCTATGGGGTGACCCAGGTCACCAGGCTCAATTTAAAATGGACCGTAAAAATACTCCTTTGACAAAAAGTTTAGATTGGTACACTCTAAACTTTTTGTCAAAGGTGTATTTCACTGGTTGGTTTTTTCATGTAAAATTACAAAGCGTAGCTCTCTTTCTGTAAAAAATAGGGCCGAGAAACTTGCCAGGGTCTACGGCGGGCGGCGACGCAGACGACCCAGTCGAGTAGAGGGATGCGTTTGGCAATCGTATTGATAGATCGCGCCGAGAGCAGCGTCCGAAAGTGCAGCCGACCAGTGAAAGAAAGCAGATGACACGCAGACGAAATCCGTTGGCAGCAAAAGTGCCGTTATTATGCAAACTAATTTTCTATTTTTTTGTTACTTGAAGTTTTGCTTTCATATTCTGCATTTATTTTTAAGCCAAAGGTAGATTACAAAAAGATTATGTTCGTATTAATAGACCACGGTCGATACGGGCACTTTCGATATTTCTTTCGAAGCAAGCCAGTACAAGGAGGTAGCGCCATCTATCAATACGAGCGCCAAACACATCTTGCAATTCAACTTGGTCGTCTGCATCGCCGCCGCCGTTGACCAGGCAAGTTTCTTGCCCTTTTTTTTTTACAGAAAGAGAGCTACGCTTTGTAATTTTACAAGAAAAAAACAACCTGTGAAATACACCTTTGACGAAAAGTTGAAATTGCTATGTGCAGGCGTCGATTTTTATGGTACATTTTAGATCGACCCTGGTGACTCTGGTCACCCTATATAGTAATTGGGATTGATTACTATACCGTTCTGCATGGTTGTCCGACCGAGGGAAAAGACCTCGCGGAAAATAGTGCCTGCGTGAAACCCTTCGCTCAGATAGCCACGCAGAGGGAACATGTTTGTTGATTCCTGCTCGCAGAGGAATGGTCGAGAAGGTGGCGCTGATCGAGAGCAACGAGGAGGCAAGGAACGCGTTGATGAGGGTCTCGTCGGTGCCGACCAACTGTTCGGAGGCGTTCACGGCCAAGGGCGACCAGCTTTACCCTGCGCCAAACTTCCGCTACTACTCTTCGAACCAGCAGCGTGCCGAGCTCCTCAAAGCTGGCGTGGAGGATCAGATCATGTGAGTGGGGCCCATCTCTTAAGTCCGGCTTACATGCGCGATCGAGTGTGCCGCGCTCGCTCGTAGCTTACGACGAGGGAAGACACTGGCACCGACGGTAGCCAGCAGAGCACGTGAGTAACTGTCCGAACCCTCGCCAAGGGAAGCTTTCCACCCAGGAAAGGAATGTTCCAAAATGGACCGGAACCCAAGGAAAACCTCCTCTTCCAGTACTGACAGTGCTGTGATTGCAAAAAATTTATCCTGTTTGGAGAGTCCCTTACAATGGCTAAGGTCTGGTGCACACACTTGAGACTGTTTGCGGCCGAGTCCCTTACAACCTCTTGTAGATCTCTTATGACAAGAAAAGACGCTAGCACCACCTCTCCGGTAGTTGTGGAACATTCGGCTGCCCCGTATATTTTCCATTCTTGCAGTGGTAGCTGTCAGTGTCCCTTCCCAGTAAGAAATGCTTGTGTACGAATGCAAAACCCCGCTTTATAGCAGAGGCACCGCTCTCCCTCTCCTCGTCGTTCCTCACACACGGCAAGGCTTTCTCTTTCTTGCTCTTCCCTACCCCCCTGTAGGCCATTGCTGTTCCAAAAGAAAACCACGCGATTGTGGGGAGAACGCTCTCTCTTCCTCCCACAATCCCTCCGGCAGCTGCCGTTGCAAAATACCCGCATGGTGGCACCGTGCGAGACACGCTCCGCTCGCCTTCCCGCCGCCGGTGCCCAGGTTCCGTTCACATGCACTCTGTGCGGCTCTGCAGAACGGCTTGCGTGCATGCTGCGCTTCAACCACCACAGGCGTGGTCACGGGCGCCCCTGTTTCGAAAGAGCGTTTCAGCCAAGAAAAACAAGCGCGCTCTGCTCCCTTCTGCAACACATGCAGTGTCTCGCACAATCGTTCCACCAAAGCACAGATCTCCTCACACGCGTCTTCTACATCAATTCCACTGAAAGCAGAGCATGGCAAACATTGTACAGCACACCGGCTGAAGTGAAATCTCCTTCAGCATGCCTTCCCTACAACGCAGCAGCTACCACTGTCAATTGGAACACACTTCATATGGTCGTTTGCGGTTTATTTTTGTGCATTGTCCTTTCTTTATTGGATTGAAAAACTTTTGGCAGTGTTAAAATGACCATTAAAAAGACCATAAATGACCTTGCTATAAATACATTTGATCTCGCATATATACTGCAAACCCTTTGCTCTCTTAATGTGCAGTTCCAGGGCTACCTCATAGATGGTGCCAGCGTGCTATTGTGTTCGCTTGCAGGAGATCGCAGGAACTCGGTCGTAGGCAAGCACAAGTGTGCGAACCACTCTCTATGTGACTTGCACACGATTTGCTGGATTGTAGATGTACAGTCGCCGACCGTTTTTTCGGACTCCGATAATTCGGACTTGTTCGATATTTCGGACCTAAAGGAGGAACCGTGACTTACCCCATAGAAATAGTGCATATTCACGACCAATGTTTCGGACAGCTTGAAGTCCGAAAGTTTGATTATTCGGACAAAATCGTTGCGAGCGATCAGCGGGAAACACCACCGAGAAGCGGCCATTTTGAATTCTATGTTGGCTGCAAATGGATTGGCTTGGTTTGGCAGCGCTACTTGAGTACTCCTGAGTCCTACCGCTAGGTGACGCTATGCTAGTCCTTTTTTTCCATTTAGCTGCACGTCATCATCATCATCATTATTATCATTTTGCTTTGTTTCCTTCCATCCCTTCACGCCTCCACCCCACTTTCGCGTCGCCAGTCGCCATTTTGCGCTCGTGGATTTGTGCCTCTCATCTCGTTCGGACAACGCTGGCTTGGACGTCATGGCCCCATCTGTTCTTCTGCCGCCGCGATGTGTCGTTAAGAAGCACAGAAAGTACTCGACCATAACGCTAGAAAAGAAGGCAGCGATTCTCAAGCTAACAGAAAGTTGCAACGCAACGGAGGCGTACCTAAAACAGCGCAGGCGTAACCTGAAGCAAGGCACTATTTACGGCTTTTTTAAGCCCACTTGGAAGTAATAAAGGCAAGTTTTTCAATCTGCTGATTTTTCGGACTGCTCTATTATTCGGACGTTTTTTCGGTCCCTGCGAAGTCCGAATAATCGGTCGGCGACTGTACTGCAGTGCAATCCACTTATATAATGACGATGAGAAAATCCGAAAACTCAATTGTTAGAATCGACTGTCGTTGTATCCAGACTACAAACTCTAAAAATTGATTGCAGTAAGCGGTGCATCGTTATATGTGGTATTGCTATGCAGAGAGCAAGTCGGTCTGCTCTTTGTGCAGGAGATGCAGTAATGTCAGCACGACGCCGAGCTCTGATTGGCTTTGATTGAAAGGATAGCAGGTAGACCTCAATGCTAAATGCCTTGAGGTCCGCTGCGCAATTCTTTTTTCAATCAGCCAATAAGAGCTCAACGTTCTGACATTATTGCGACCCCTGCGCAAGAAACAAACGAACTTGCGCTCCGCATAAGTGAATTGCAATGTACCTATATACACGTCTGATGCGTGATGTAGGGAGAAGATGGCAGAGCTGAAGCACATCGAGACGCGGCTGGAGGAGCTGGAAGAGGGAGGCGGCCACGTTCCAGGAGAGCCTGATGCAGAGTCGCAAGGAGAGCTGCCTCCTGAGCAAGCAGCTGGACGTCATGAAGCGCGAAGACGTGGAGCTGCGGTCCAAGATCCAGGAGCTCCAGCGCATTGAAGACCCCGAGCCAACCAACGTCACCACCCTGGTGGGTTTCGACTTGCGGGCTTGGGTTGGAGGGCCTCTGTAGGGGCATTTGTGCGTGCCCGTACTCGTCATCGGCCATTCTGCGCCGCGTTGTCGAGGCTAGCGTGGCTTCTGCAGTGCTTCAGCGCTGCCAAAGCTCGGTGCACGAGCGCGTGGTTTTGTTCAGCATCTCCTTTGGTTGAGTATGCTTGCAAGAGATGTGCACATGCAAGCAGACGAAAGAGCTTCGCAATGAAAATACACATTTGAGTAATTATGCATTAATTTTTTTCCAGTGTAGGGGAGGGGGGGGGGGGGGGCTGGGCTGCATTTTGTGGCATATGTGTCCTATCCAGGCAGTTTGGTTCAAAGGACAACTCCAGTCAATTCCAAGAAGTTTGAGTTAATGGTTGAATATATCTTTCAAAGTAACAGTTCTATGATTTTCTTTCCAAAAAAGTGTAATATTTCTCATGCAAACTCCATTTAAAGCTTACCACAAACCGAAACCTTGCCTGCGGCAGGCAACATTGCTCCTGTGTCGTCACCTCCACGCTTTAACCATGTGGTACAAATTGTGATATCACGTACCGGGTGGGCGAGCGCAGATCGGTGCGAGGGCGAAAATGTTGTCCGCTACAATAGGCAGCCCGCTACACCCGACACATGCTTGCACTACCGCGGCCAGAGCCTGTGTTTTGGCGCAAAAAAAGGCATATTTCTCCCTAGGGCTTGTTTTGAACATATTAGTAGAAAGTAAAGTTCGGGAAAACCACACATACAGTCGCCGACCGTTTTTTCGGACTCCGATAATTCGGACTTGTTCGATATTTCGGACCTAAAGGCGGAACCGTGACTTACCCCATAGAAATAGTGCATATTCACGACCAATGTTTCGGACAGCTTGAAGTCCGAAAGTTTGATTATTCGGACAAAATCGTCGCGAGCGATCAGCGGAAAACACCATCGAGAAGCGGCCATTTTGAATTCTATGTTGGCTGCAAACGGATTGGCTTGGTTTGGCAGCGCTACTTGAGTACTCCTGAATCCTACCGCTAGGTGACGCTATGTTAGCCCTTTTTTTCCATTTAGCTGCACGTCATCATCATCATCATTATTATCATTTTGCTTTGTTTTTCCGTTCCTTCGCGTCGCCAGTCGCCATTTTGCGCTCGTGGATTTGCGCTTGTTATCTCGTTCGGACAGCGCTGGCTTGGACGTCATGGCCCCATCTGTTGTTCTGCCGCCGCGATGTGTCGTTAAGAAGCGCAGAAAGTACTCGACCATAACGCTAGAAAAGAAGGCAGTGATTCTCAAGCTAACAGAAAGTTGCCGAACGCAAACGGAGGCTTAACCTGAAACAAGGCACTATTTACGGCCTTTTTAAGCCCACTTGGAAGTAATAAAGGCAAGTTTTTCAATCTGCTGATTTTTCGGACTGCTCTATTATTCGGACGTTTTTTCGGTCCCTGCGAAGTCCGAATAATCGGTCGGCGACTGTACATCTGTCACTGCAGGTTTCTAAAAGTGTATCGCACTCAGCGCCGCAAACTCGCGCTCTAGCACGCGACGGACTCTGCCGGTGATGACGCACGGGAGCACACAAGTGCCCGCGCGTTGAGCAAATCACGTGGCCATCTATGAGTATGCTGCTAGCATTGCCTGTTGGCTATGCTTGAAAGAAGACAAAACAAGCAAACACATCTCTCTGAGCTGCCCTGGGCATGACGTAGGTATCACAGGGTGGGCTGTACCGACATGGTGGCATTGACTGCGTTGTTGTTTGTGCTCACCTTGCCTGCTAGGATTAGCAGATTTTCGTAATTTCATGCACTTCAAACTTTGTTAGTCAGTTTCGTCGAATTTCAGGTGGCATTAGGTCAAGGTAGGTGGCGTGTGATCTCTTTAGGCGACACCAAAGAGAACTGCATTGTTTTCTAAATGTTGACAACGAACCGGAGTTGCCCATTAAAACCAAAAATGGGGGCGGGCAGGCATGCAGCAGTGCAGTGTCCCCAAGGGCATTCAGATGTGTTTGGGGATACGTTTGAATGAACATGACAATTTATTGAAAATTGCTTCAAGTTGAGTCTTCTTGCAAGTGAGCTCATATGACTTCTTAATTCTAGGAGGAGGCGTTGAGTGAGCTGGAGGAGGAAACCAATAGCCTGGAATCCAGGTTGACGTCGACCAAGCAGGAGCAGGCTGAGATCAAGACGGAGCTCAAGGCCCTTGCAACCAAGCTGCGAGAAGTGGAAGAGACCCGCAAGCGTCTCATGGAAGAGTCCAACGTCGTCAAGGTGAGAGCCCCGCCCTTTGAAACATACGTTCTTTAAAGGGGAACTCCGGCGATTTTTTGAGCAACCCCAACTAACTATATTTTCGAAATCGCCGTCCTTTACTCTTTCCAGTATGCTATTTAGTATCGCGAAATTCAGAATAGTTACTGTGAAATCGGCCAATGAAAATGACGCCAAAACCAAGATTCGAATATACCCGCGCTTTTCATTGCCGTGACGTCACGGTTGGGCAGGCTTGCGGTTCGAGCGGACAGTCTAAAAATGAACTATGCCGAGCATTTGTTTCGTGCTGCTGCGCGGGAGCTGGAGCGACCTTCCACAGCATTCATTTGACACCATAAAACCGTTTGTAATCAGTTGGGAACAAAGTCTACAGCCCAAAGAGTGAACCCCTACCCAACCATGACGTCACTTTTTCAATGTTGCCAGTAGAGCTTTTCACTTTGAAAAACACGATGAGGACCAAAATTGTAAATTCTGTAACTTCGCGAAAAAAATTATTGTGTCCAAATATTTGGGTTACTATTTCAGCGATGTTTGTTGGTGTTTTTAGCAAGTTTTTAGGCAAATCGGGGACTATGAAGAAAACGGCGGAGTATCCCTTTAAGAGAAGCTGAAGAGGTTCATGAAAAAAAAAATCGTAGAGCCCTTCCAGTTCACTCGAAGGTGGAGGACCAGCGAAGCTGTTAATTTTCACAACATCTAGGACAATGCCTAGAGGACGCCCTCAAGGACGACTTCTAGGACAACCACGAGGCGACGTCTAGGGCGACCTCAAAGACAACCTTAAAGGGGCCCTGCAATCATAATTAAGCGTCTACCTTTTTTTGCGGTTTCCACGTCTCTTGGGGTTCGGGCAAGCCAGCGGGCACGGTGAGAGTAACTAAATATCAATGCGTCATATTTTAACCGGACGACGCGGAAACCTCCTCCACCGACCGGGGCGACCCGCGGTACCGAAAGCGCGCGTAATGTGACGTCTTAGGTCCTGGGCTTACTACTGGTCAGAGCCGCTAAAAGCTTCTTTTTAGTCGAAATACAAAATATAAGTGGCGCGAATCGTTTCAATTATTTATAAAAGTAGTTTTTGTACAGTATTTTAGATCTGAAAAGAAACAAATGCAGTTTATAAAGTACGGAAACAAGAAATGATCCGTCGACATACCCGCCACTAAGCGGTGGAAAAGGCGGCGCATACTAGAAAGGAGTAGTGGGATCTCGCGCCGACACGGAAAGGTCCCGGATGTACGCGGCGGCGCTGCGGCCGTAGGGGCCGAAGGACCCGACCGGCTCTGAGCGTTCCCAAGGCCTTCGGTGAGCAGCTTTGTCTGGCGGTTTGGCCGTTTCGCGGTATGGCAGCGCGAAGTGGCTCCCATTCTGAACTGATCTTTACCCCGTGTTTGCTGTCGTTTGTGGCCAATGAAGTGTCATGCCGAATTTCTGTTTAATCGCGCAGCAAATGCAATGAGAGCCGCTCTAGCTGCCCGCTACATACAGCCTATTCAGAACACGCTTTAGTGGCGCCCTCTCGCGCCGTCGGCACGGAGTACGGCAGCCGTGAGCGCTCGCTCAGCTCACCACCCCTCGTCTAGTTCACGGCCACTCAAGCAACCAAGGACGTCATGAAGGAGGTTATTTTTTGCTTGTTTTTGTAACTTTAATTTGCCTATAACTTCTAAAATAAATCGAAATTCGAGAAAAGAAAAGTGTGATTAAGTTACTACGTTCAGTGCGCTCAGGTTTGGTGCAAATTAAAAATTAGTAAAAAAGCCATTGCAGGGCCCCTTTAAGGATGACTTCTAGGACGACGTCTAGGACGACCTCAAGGATGACTTCTAGGATGACCTCGAGGACGACGCCTAGAGGACGACGCCTAGGACAACCTCTTGGACGACCTCAAGGATGACTTCTAGAAGATATACAAATCAAAAAGCATTAAAAAAAACAAAAATTGGAATTTCGAGTCGAAGCGTCTGTTTCTCGACATGCATTTCCACTTAAGACTTCACACTATCAACATGACAGTCGTTTTCTCCGTTACCTGTTTTGCAGACCAAGCTCCTCGAAGCAGACGCAGAATTCCAGAAGGTGAAGAGCAACCGGAAAAGCTACGACGACCGCATCGCGAGCATTGAAGAGCGCAAGTCTGCCATCGAGGCGCAGATCAAGGTCATTGGCAAGAACATTGTGGTGAGTGGTGCGAGGAGAAAAGTGGACCATGGGCTAAGAATGGGTAGAGTCAAGACTTGGCAGAAAAATTTCTTTGTTCCTGGGAAAGTTTTTTTTGGAGGGGAGGGGGAGGGGGGCATGGCATAAGTCTGCAGTCGAGACACTTCCCAAAAAAACTCTAAAACAATTGTTTTTCTTTACGAGTTTTCTAGGTAACATTCCAAACCATGTTTCTATTTCGTGCTGAGATGTCGAAATATCAAGATTGTTCCTAACTCAAATTGAGTCTCGCACATAAAGGTTGTGCTAGTTTTTTTGGGTGTTTGGGGAAAATTGTATTTCGTAATATACGGGTCCCTTTAAAGCGACTTTCGAGGTGTTTACCCGAGGATCTGCTTTTGAACGTGGGCACTTTTGTTTCTTGGCACGCCTCGTAGAAACTGACGGAGAAGGCAATGGCCCAGTCCCGAGAGCGCCTGCTGACGAGGAGAAAGGCCAATGTCATTGAGGCCGACATTCAGGCCCTTGAGGCACAGTTGCAGGAGGAAGAACTCAGGTTTGTCTCGGCGGGAAGTTGGGCTTACTGCTGCGTTCTTGTTCGTCTAGCTTCTTATAGTGCATAGTCTTTACAGGAACAGCCTCGGGGTATTTTGTGTTTCTGACGCGCAGCCTCGATGACGTCAGTGTTACGTGACAGCCTGACGTCAAGTGAAACTGTGACCTCACATGATGCAGCGCCGTCGTGCTACTTTATGTCATCATGTGTCACCGTGATGTCTCATGTCATGATGGCAAAGTGTCGTCTGATGGCATTACAAAGCCATGGTGTCTTCTGTCATGATGGCACAATGACGTCACATGGCATGACGAAGCCATGATATCTGATGTCATGATGGCTCAATGACATGACATTGTGAAGCCATGATGTCTTGCATCATGATGACACAATGACATCATGAAGCCATAATGTCTTGCATCATGATGGCAAATGATGTCGCATGACTCGCTTCATGATGGCACTGACATTGGGAAGTCATGATGTCTCATGTCATGACACAGTGATGTCGTGTGACACCGCAATGTCACGTGACCTCATGATGTGACACTGACCTCGCATGCACCGTAACATCACGTGACACTGTGACGGCTTTATATGTTTTTGTGTGTGATGTCCCCACACACCCTTATCTCCTTCCCCTCAGTTTCTATCCTTATAACCAAAGAAAATTAAAAGAAAAAAAAAATTGCACAGACGATTACAGAATTTGATGCGAAGGGACAGTGTCGGCTGGTGCCTACGCATCAACGACGTTCTTCTCGCAGGCGCGTTTATGCTGCAGAACAGCCTCGGCTTGCTCCAATGTATGCTTCTGCCGCCCCAACCTCGTGCGAAAGGCTTAGAGCGCTGGGCGGATTACCCACGAAAGCCAATTGAGGCAGACCCTGTGCCGTCGGCGGAAACGCCTACCCGTGGCACGTGGCGAGATTCAAGATCTTGCCAGCACGAACACTGCATAGGCGCGTAGCACAGACCTTGAAGGCAGTCGGCTCACTTTCTGGCTACGACGACTGAAGAATCTTGGGGCAAGCCGCCGGCGTAGACTCCAGGTCTCGGCTAAACCACAATCGATCGCACACAGAACGGCTGATGCATTCCATCCCAACAGCCAGGGTGAGACCGAGCAGCGGGCAAACGGGTAACCGAAAACGAGAAAAGAGCAGGTGGCGGCGCCCTCCCCGGCGCTAAGCCAACTGCGACGAACGCTCGCATGCTCTGTTCGTTTTAGGCGACACGAGGCTCGCCCTGTACAACAAGCTCCGTACGGCCGACGCTTTTAAACTGTGAAGTCCACCACGAGCCCCAAAAAATGCTGCGGAGAAAAACATTCCGCGTACACCGACCATATCCGTAGGATTGAGCACATCTTTTTAAAAATATATCTGTCATTGCTTTTAGGACTGGGGACAGGGAGGAGATAACTCGGCAGTACACCGAATCCAAGGCCAAGTACGACAAGATCAAGAAGGGCATCGGTGAACTCCGCGAGTTCCTGAAGGTACTGCCATAGCCACCGATAAGATGAGAACCTGGTCTCTAGCATGCATTCGTTGCCTTCCACCATGCTTTGGTTGCTTGTGCTCGCTCGAAGATAACGAGTTGCTGAGGTGTTACGAGGGAAGAAAGCTCGTGCTGGAGATGGAACAAGTGAGACCCCTCGCTGCAGTTCTCGTCCCTTCAGTGAATATTGGAACGGTGTGCGTCAAACAAGGATGTTTGTTATACTGCAGCTGAGGAAAAGAAATTACTTTAACTGGTAGGATGTGGAGCAGTATTGCATTGCAATGTGCTCGGTAAATTTGGGTTATAGGATTTTAGAGCTGGTTCTATGTGGTTTATGTGATACTGTACTACTAGAAAGCACGTGTAACAACAGGTGCCATGTGACATTTTTAGTACTTGTTTATTAATTTTAAATAGCACTGTGGCCTTCGGGTCATTACGGGGACTAGCATCACACAACATAAATATGTAGTTCACTTCTTCAAAGACACGCTTGGGGTTACAAAAAAAAATTAATAATAAATAGAAAATGCCCCAGGCATGCAAAAAAAGCAAAGTGGGGGGTCTTTGCAAGTTTAATTAAGTTGAATCATATGGAACTGAATTTCTGGGAATGTGTATTAGTTGTGGACCTCATGCTTGCTGGTACAGGCCACCTGGATGTACAGTGCTTAGACATGCCATACATTTATTAGTCCTTATAAATTGTAAAAGCAAGTTAGGATAGCTTTTGAATCGAGGGCCTACGTTAGTGCTAGGTTATGTTGTAGTGTACTGCCTAAATTTCTCTTCTTCAGCTGAGACACCAGATGCCTTCTGGAGCCAACTAACTTTCGGCTGTCTAGACATGTACACAACGTAATTAAATGAATGTTATTTCAAGTTCACTTGACACTTCAACATGCTTTCTTTTGAACCCCAAACAACTGCCGCACGAAACAGGCGACTTAAAAAGCCTTCAAACCTGCGTTGCAATTCTCTGCAATAATTGCGAGTGCAAAACTCGTTCGATTTCGGCTGTCACTCTATATTCTTTTGACTCCGCGTTGACAGCCTCGTTGAAGTTCGCGTTTGCGCCGCCCCTCGCAGAAACTGCTGCGGATGACGAAAGAGCGTCAGGCCAAGTACTGCAACTTGTGCGAGCAGACGGTGCTGCGCCTCAAGCTCATCTTTTCATCGACCCTGATGCAGCAGAACTTCCAGGGCAGCCTCGACTTCGACCACAACAAGCAGCTGCTGCACATCAGGGTGAGTTGTCGGTCGGTCCCCTGCACGCGACGACGAACCTGGCATAGTTGGAAGATGTCCTGCATGGGAAGCAATGCAGAAACTCGAAGACCTTGTGAGCAGTAATGCACCTAATAAGTACTGTGTGGCTCATAGTTATGCATCAATGGGTGGCTCAGGCCTGCTAAAGTACCAGCCATGTAGTTGGGCTAGTTGGTGGTGTATACTTGTTTGGTGGGAACAGCGCTAAAAAACGTAGGACAGGGACGAAGAAACACACAGGCAGGGCGCGAACTTGCGACTGAAAGTTTCTCGCTGTGCAAAAACAAATAAACACGAAAAGGGGAAAGCGAAAAGGACAGAAAAGAGCAAACCGATTAGATCCGGCATCAGCCACACCTACGTATAGTCACACGGACCTGCCACAGTCTTCAGTAATACCTACCTCGTCTGGAGCGCTCGCACATGAGTCCACTCAATGAGACGCCATAAAATATGCTTCGTCTATCTTTCTCGCAGTCTTGTTTTTGTGTCGAGACAAAATCTAATGTCGTGGAATGACGATGAGCAGCCACACCTACTACAATGGTCAGCTAGGTTCCCCAAGGGCGAAAGGCGCAGGACGTTATTGGTTTGCTTTTTGTTCCCTTCCCTCCCCCCTTTCTGTATTCATGTCTATTTTTGTACAGCAATAAACTTTCAATTTTGTGTCCGTGTGTTTCCTTATCCTGGTCTTACGTTTTGTAGCGCTGTTCTCACCGAACTGCTAAAGTAGTGCTTAAACTGGGAAAACACTTCACTCAGGGTCGACGGTTCACAAAATTTGGAGCACCCCAGAGGGTACTCTGAGGGACCTCCGGGTTCCTAGGAACCCACTTTGAGTACCTGTGCTCTGCTCATGTGAAGGGAAGTTTTCGAGAAGCGGACAAAGATCCTAATATCTAAACAATAAATCGTCAAAGTGTTTTTTTACACAATTAATTTGGGAAACTTAGAATTTCCAGTGGAATTTCAAAGCGTCAGGAAAAGTAGAGAAATTGTGAGGGAAATAGAAAGTTGGCTAGCACAGAAAAACTTACCAGAGAGAGTGGTGCGGCAGTGCTTAGCAAAGCACGAGGATGCCTCATGCAGGGATGCGGGTGGCAGTGAGAACCTTTTTATTTGAAAAAGTCTTTCATTGCACTCAGTTCCACTTGCTCAATGCAAGCCACTCATTGAATAAATGGGAACAGCCTCTAACTCTATCCCCCAGGAAACATAACATGCATTTTCCCATCCGTTGGTTACTGGTTCGTCAGACCTACTCTGGTTTCAAACTTTTAGGCCATTCACGTGCTCTTGTTTTCATCTTAATTTGTATTTTCAAAGTTAAAAATGTGCGAGACTGATGATGTTATTGTCAAAAAAATTCTCCTTTATTCTGAGCTGGACCTACTATGACTTCCGCGTTGTAAGTAGCCAGCGCATATTCACACGGGGAAAAAATCCTGGGAGAGGGAGTGCGTGACGTCAACGGTGGATGCAGTTCTCTCCTCGGCTTCATAGTTCACACTGACGAGGTGCTGGGGAGGGAAACATCAGCATTTGCGGTGCAATTTCGCAGTTTCCACTCTTCACGCCAACACAGACGAATGTAGTGGTTTGTAGGCCCGACACCAAGTCGTTTCTTTACCTAATGTCGTTAAAAATAAGTCTATCTGCCGCCAAACTGGGAACATCTCTACCACTTGATCGTCAAATGCGCCACGGAGCCGACATCGCAGTACCACTTTGCGAAAACCCAGTGTTTTTGTCGCATGATGTGCACTCTAGGGAGAAGGCCGTGGGATTCCTTCTTGCTGTGAATACCGGTTTAGTAACGACGTCCGCCGAGCCAAACTGAGCAAGACGGAACGAAGGACGGTCATTATTTGGCCGCCATCAGTTCAACCTTTGTGGTGCAGATGCAGGTAACCCCTTTAAGGCTGGTTCACTAACTTGCTTCTGCTTAGGACTGTGCGCCTTAAGGGGAGCACTGCCGTCGAATTGCAGCGTTTTTTCCAAAACATGCATATTCGGAACGGCACTAGAAATTTGGCCTATAGCAGCGGTTAAATCATTAGGAACACTGCTTACATAACTTATAATCGTCAAATACGCTGACACCGAACGAAACTTACTTGCCACCGAATGGTCCACCATTTTGATGTGACATCACATATGGTACTCGCCGTGCGGTGTGCCTGCCAGCCTGGCAGTAGGTCACTGCTTGTACAGCGCCCATACAAGTGAAAATAGGCTCGTCAAATCGGCAATGATCGAGGATATGCAGATAGATGTTTGGAGGACGATGACGATCACCCGTTTCATCACGTCGCGTCGGAAAGAACTTCTGACATCTGTAACGGACGCATTATAAGACAAATTTCACAACAAGCTCACTCTTGAAGAACTCCTCAAGAATGTAGTTCGAATTCAGTCTTCATTTTATTTCAGAGCGACATAAAGCTAACGCTCGTCGCTCGAATAATGGCTGTCCGGGTTGTGTGTGTGAAACACAGTAGGCACGCACATTTAGTAGCTTCTTTCTGTACCCGTCCACTCATGTCGAAAGATCTTCAGTCGCACGTTATCTCATGGCAATCCGTGAGAATTGTGTCGGAGCAGATTCAGCTGTTCTTTACTATGGGAGCCAGCGTTCACGTCAGATCTGCCAGAACCCACTTCTTTCGTGCAGTTATGTCGGTCGAAAAACTATGAAATATCACATTGCATACATTTCTTTGTGTGTTATTACACCCTACGGCAGGACACAATGCATATTTCTCCAGTCGCCATTATGCTTTTACATAACTCGACAACAACGATAACAGTATGCATTAAAGCAGACAGTCCGTACCGACCAACAAGCTACAAAGCAAGCGACCTGACCAACATGTGACGTCACGGCTACATCAAAGCTATGGCAGCCTCTGTGTGCTGCTACTTGCTCAGTGTTGCCAGTAGGGCGGCAGCAAGTGATGATGTGTGCATGCCCATTTCAAAATCATGGTCTTCTAGAAAATTAATATTTTTCCATGATATTTTGTACACGAGTTCAGTGAAGGCAGTCCATATACATGGTGAAAATCTTATGCAATCGGTGACCATCAAAAGTACGGCGGAGATGCCCCTTAAGGGGGGACACTACCTGGGCGTGTCTACTTTTGAACTGCTCACTCAATCGGCGTGAAATTTGCAGGTGGTGTTTGTAGCCATATAGAAGGAGGGCATGCAAAGTTTCAGCCCTGTAAACCAATTTTATGAGGTACTATACCCCCGAAACGTAGCTTTGTATGGAATCTGCTCAATGAATCTATCGTTGAGAAACGGTGTTGATCACCACATATTTTTCTGGTGGAATGCATACTGAAATACTTGTTGCCGGTTACTATGAAAAGAAATCTAAAAAATATGCATTTTTCAAATAAAAAAAAATTATGAAAGTTTTTGTTTTTTTTACATTTGCCAAGTTTTGCAAATTGCAATTTTTCATAATAAAGGAACATGAAATTGTAAAATCTAAGTTCATAGTAACCGGCTCGATAAAGTTTCGGCATATAATCCGCAAATATTAAGTCTCTCGGTAGTTTCATACTGAAACGATAGTTTTATTAAGGTGAGATTTGCTGCCAAAAGTGAAGCTGAGATAAATGCACTTGAAGTTTCAAGATGACATTTTAAAATTTTCTTTTGCATCTTAAATGTCAGAAATTCTTTCCAGCAGTGTAGGGGATGTCTTCCTCAAACTTCTTCTGATATACTGACATTGCTTTCAGCTATTCTCACTTGTGGATGACGAGTGCTACGCAGTGCAGCACACCTCACCAACATATAAAGAATAATTATTTTTGACATTGTTTGTCAGTGCACATTTGTGAGAGTGTTCCTTGTTATCCATACATGCCAAAACTCTGCAGTTCTGAATATGCATTTTTTGGAAAAAAGATGCAATTCAAGGTAGTGTCCCCCTGTAAACTCTCTTACAAGAGAACATACTTTGCACAATCTGTCGAGTAGACGTGTAACTTTTGGCATTTCCGTACATTGCCCACTTTTTTCACACATCATTCTTTTTTTGTTTAAAAAACATCTGACGTTACAAACGACCGTTTCTTGTACATTGTGCGTACATTTGATCTCGCAAGTACTGAAAGACCTTCGCTCTAGGGAAATGCAGTTCCAGGGTCGCCTCGTAGATGGCTCCAGCATGCCACCGTTGTCACTTGTCGGAACAATTGCAAGAACTTGGTCGTGAGGAAATGGGATTGCGGCCTTTGTGCGCCCGTTTCCGACAAATGTGCCGAGGCTGAAGAGAGGGCGACCATCTCGCAGGTCGAGCCCAAGGAGAACGCTGCCATTGCCTGCGGGGCCAACGGAGCGAGGCAGGACTTGAAGGCGCTGTCCGGGGGCGAACGATCCTTCTCGACCGTCTGCTTCGTCCTGGCCCTGTGGGACACCATGGAGTGCCCGTTCCGCATCATGGACGAGTTCGACATCTTCATGGTACGTCGTCCGCCGCGTCGTGGGAGGGTAATGCAGCGATGCCTACGACGTGGCTCGACCTAAAACCGCAGTCGCGCTGCTCAGAAATCATACACAAGACGCGGTGCTCGGTGCAGACGTGATGCCGAGATTATCTGCGGGCAGCCGTTGCCATACCGCATATAAACACAGTTCAGTTTTACTCTCATCGTCTGCTTCGTCGTCCGCCTGGTACTAGTTCTTTCAAATTTCTCCAGAATGTAACATCATAACAGAAAGTTTGTTTCGAGGCAGTGACAATTTCTTTTCTTTTTTTCACCCATCCATGACCATTTTTAGGACATGGGCAAGCGGAGAGTAAGCCTGGAGATGATCCTGGAGATGACACGGCGGAAAAGCAACGGCCAGTTCATCTTCCTCACGCCCATCGAGATGCCGTCCATCGACGCACTACGCTCCGTCAACATGATGATGATGCCGGAGCCGGCCAGGAGTCGTCCCTCCAACTAGCCGAATATATCCGGTTCGAGTTTGGGTGTCCACGAAAACCCGAGATTCGCATCCAAACTCTAAAGGGGTTGCGACGGCCCCAAACTTGTTGTAAGCTTTATCAACTCTTCAACCGTTTTTTTTTTTAAATTTCGAGATTCTTTTTATCTTTGAGGCAGTTTTAGCAATGGACATCTCGCACGGTGGCTTCCTGCTTCAGCCGAAGTCAATCAAAGTGCACCTCGAACCTGGAGCGTCATCATCTTCGAACATTTTGAATTTGATGCGGAACGCGATGGTTCGGGTGGTCATGTAGTTTGTCTGCTCTAGTCCAGCAAACATCCAGTGGTTATGAGTCTAATGTGCTGTTGTCTGTTCTTTTAACTTTTATGAATTGCACATCTTACGTATCCAGAGTATATTTGTGTAACACATTGCAGCAAAGACAGTTGCAAGGTGAGTGCTTCTCTAACTTAATGTCTGTCTTTTTTTTTATTAATCTGGAACTATCAAAAGTTATCAGGAACTATCATGCTACAATAGCAGTAACCATGCTACCTCTTATGCCTCGATTATGCAACACCAAGTCGTCCGTGTAGCATCTTTGTTTCTCACGTGTCTAGAGTGTCATCATTTGTCAAGCCAGCTTTTGTTTCAAATTCATCTTCATGTTTATTCGTGACTGAACAAGTTCAGCAGCCCATTTCAAGTTTGTTTCTGTTGTAGTGGTTGCAACCGTGTATAGATATATGATAAAAGTTTTATAATGTCCAGGCTGGTTGCTTTGTCATTTCATGAGGGTGTTGTGGAGTTGATTGATAAATATTCTTTTTAAATATGTGAAATGTTTAATCAGGTATGCTGAACCGAAATCTGGATTTCACAAAACACGACGGCAAAAGCGTGCAACGGGATGCTACAAACACCAAAACATCACTTATACAGCGATATCTCGAACGGATGACCGCATTTTTCAAAAAAAGGAGGCGCATTTGACAGAATGTTCATGTCATGTTTCTTTGAGAAGGAGAGGGAACGGCCTCGCGTCTTCTCCGCCTCGCCGCCTTGAGGGGGCGAAGCGAAGAGAGGAGGAAATGAGGTATCTTCACGTCACGCGCCTCGTCGGCCTGGTTCAATCTTGACCTCTTTTTCCCAAAAATACGGCCGTGCATTCGAGATATCGCCTTACGAGTAGTGTTGTAGGGATTGTAGCGTCCCACCTACATCTCCTGCATTGTTTTTTCTGAAATCCAAATTTCGGTTCACCATCCCTTTAAAGGGACACTGACAGGGTCTTATGCTCGCCGAGGTTTTTAGTTGTACGTGTCATATGAGAGCCCAACTACCCAGAACAGAATTTGCGGCTCGAAATTCGGTTTCTTTTCCGCCCGAAAACCGCCGATCAAGAACTGGCCGGTTCGAGTCTCGCTCACTCTTTTTCCGTGGTCACGGACCGTTTTCAATCGATGCGACCACCAAATTTAATCAAAGTTGTGGGTCATTGAAGGCACACAGTCAATATTAAAAATAGAAAAAAATATGAAACCCATTTTTTGTGGCTTCAAAAAGCTGCAAATACGTTGATTGAAAAATAAAAGGTCGCACAGACAACCGGAAGCTTTCTGTGCGTTCACTGCATAATTCTCAACATGGGGTCGTTTCGCGTATCGTGGGTATCGTGGGACTAGCACTAGCGGATGGCAGCGGACGACGGGTGTTGGACCTCTACTTCAGAACTGTCGTTCACGGTAGTGGCGAATTCTGTCTTTCTTCGAAAGAGAAATTTCGGACCGATCAAAAGAACTGATATTCATACCGTACGACACGCCCGACCAGCAAGCCGATTGCACGAAGACGTCGCCGAGCCGTCATCCCTTCTCGTGGCTGAAGACATCGCTCGCTCAAACGTCAAGCACGAAGTGCGTACTTCGAGAGTTGAATACGCACGCGTACGGTTACTTTACAAGGTGCGAATGTGCCCTATACGTGGTGCTGCTCGACTTCAAGCCGGAGTGCATGTGTTGAAAGGAAATCGGCAGCAAACTTCCGACATACAGTCTACCCGCTGCCTAGAGTTCCTTCAGTAGCTCAGTGGAAAGACGTCCGCTTCACACGCAGAGGGCACGGGTTCAATCCCTAATGTGGGTGTACCTTTTTTTTTTTTTTGTCAAGCATTTTGCGATGTTTTTATTTCTTTTAGATGCGGAGCATCTCTTGCTCGGGTCTATGTCCCGCGGCGTCGGCGTCGTAGTCCGCACTCACACTACGCATGCGCAACTCTCCTCCTTCCCTCTCTCCAACAGCTGCGCGTTACTTTCTCCGCTCTCTCTCTACCAGCTGCGTGCACTTCGCGTGCGTTCGCTTCTACTCGCACCGCGCGCGCATGCGCAACTCTCCTCTAGTCTCGTCTCCTTCAAGTGTGAATATAAGCGGCGGTAGCGCGCTGCGCGCGTTCGTGGAGGAAGTGGCCGAGTGGGCTAACGCGTCTCAGCTCGGAGCGTGGAGCGAAAGCTTGCGCTGGGAACCTCCTGGGTTCGATTCCCCACCGCCTCCGCCCGTTTCGATCTGGATGAGTTTCGTACCGGCACGCGTTCGTGTGATCACTACTGCGTGATGCACGTTAAAAACCCCAGGTTAGCGGTTGTACCGCACTGGCTAAATTTATCATCTACAGCTAAGAGACCGATTACCCGTTGAGGCGCGCATCTCCCCATCAAGGCTGTATAAACATATAGAGCAAACCAATTTTTCTGCGCGCGTTCAGTTCAGCGCTGTTGACTCCACTTCACTCCGTTCTTCCGACAAACGTTCCGTCAACGCGCTGGACCTACAACTGCGCCCCACTGCTGACCAACGTAGCAACGGCGAGCATTGTGCCGCTAGCGTCTACGGCGTTAACGTCATGACCATGTACCTCGCACCCAACCTCTCACGCACAGCCGTGGAGCAGTACATCGACGAGGCCATGGGTGACTACCAAAGCAATACATGTGTGACTACCAAAGCAATACGCAGACACACATCCTTTCATGCTCATTGGCGACTTTAATGTCAACGTCATGAAGAGCCATTGGATAGTTGAGCACATGTCATCACACCACTCGCTGCAACACGTATCATACGACGACCGCAAACAACAGCCAACTACCATCCACGGCACATGCATTGATCACGTCTTCACCAATTTCAAGATCCACCCGCTGCACCAAGATCCCCTCACGGTTCACTTCAGCGACCATAAAGCCATCCTCATCAAAGCAAAGTGCACACCTCAAGTACTAGACGCTGCCCAAAAAAGACCTTCGTTAACCGCACCCTCGTCTACGCAATTAAAAATTACACCATCTTCCCGAGGGGAACCATGGGGTGATGCGGAGCATCGCGGAGTTTCCAACAAAGTTTACGCGATGTGTGGTAACCAACGCAAGTTAACAACGTTACTAACACCGTTAATAACGATCCCGCGATGCGGGAAGATGGTGTAATTTTTTTTACAATTATCACAGAAAAAAAAAAAAGGTTGTGGACGATACGTCGCTGAACTAAATGGTATGGATTCCATTTTTGACACCTGCGAACTCAATGTATATCACTTTCCACAAAATGCAAGGAGCATATGAATCGGGTCGCGTCCGCTTTCCGAGCTTCGCGTAATGGTTCTACAGGAATTGCAGCCAGCCATTGATCCCGACGCGTTGATCTTTCGGAAACTTGTGCACTCTGGCCACTTTCAGATGCAGGACACGTGAGGCAACTCTTCACGCAACATCTTGGGAGTATTCTTTTCGGAGCTGATCACGGGAATTCACCACGGCACTCGGGCACTCACTACTAATTGCCAAATAAATGTACAAAACAACTCATCTTGAAGTACAGAACAGCGAGCGGAACAAACATAACTGCAAAGGAAGCGCTCGGCGAGCGAACGCATTTCGTCTGCTACGGTGCTACGTGCGGAAAAGGGGGAAAAAAAAGAAAAAAAATCCCCACGGTCGGGTGTAGGCACGTGACTTCCGTCATTCACGCTATCCTCTCCACTTTTCGGTTTCGCGCAGTTGCGTTTTTTGGCTTTAGTAAAAGAATACGTGACTCTGTAGCAAAATATTAATTGGGTAGTATTCCGACACCATAACGAATCGCCTGACAAAAAAGGAAAAAAAAAATTGGGGAGGGGGGAGGCGGGGGGGGTTAGTGTATAATAACCCAGTTCCAGATGAGCCGACTTCGTCGGACGAAAGCTTTTGACGAGGACGACCCCCGAGCGTGGCACAGCGTCCGTACTAGTAAACCACCCCCCGAGGTGGATTGGGATCTTACTGCACAGACTTTTTCCTTTTACCCTCCCGCGGATTATTCCGCCTTACGCATTAAGTGCAATGCACCGTCGGTCTTCAATAACCGACCACCCCATCCAGATAAACTCCCTGTCCTCAGAGAAGCAGTCGCTTCAATGGAGGCCTCAGGCCTCATTAGGCCAACTGTCCGTGGCCCCTATTTGAGTCCGGTGCAGCTTGCACCAAAGTCATCCACCGAGTCTCGCTTCATCCTTGACGCAAGCCACCTAACTCCACATCTCCCGGTGCCCGCCTTTCGTCTGGACCCGTTACCTCTAGAGTCCTCCTCCAGGCCCCTCTTCCTTCACTTCCTTTTTTACGAAGGTGGACCTGGAGGAGGCATTCTACCGCGTGTCACTTCACCCGCAGGCGCAGCGCCTTACTACATTCCGTCTTGATGGCAGATACTATGCTTTTCAGAGACTGCCCTTCGGCATATGCCCTGCCCCATACCTGATGCAGGCCTTGGCCACGGCCATCGCAAGTACTTCCGCTCCCGCGGACTTTGGTGTTGGGCCTATGTGGACAATTTTTGTTGGCCCACTCCGATCCCGTATTTCTGCAACAGCAGACTGACGCATTTCTCGAAGACCTCCTTTGTGCGGATTTCGAATCAACATGAAGGACACCTCTCTTACACCCTCTAAGGTCATTAAATTTTGGGGTTTCGCCTTAACGGATCTACATCCATGTTGTCTCGCACTCCAGCTCGCGTTAAATCACTTCGAGACACACTTCAGCTCTTGAGAAGCCCCCCAGACCACCTCTTCCTATCAAAGGCTCGTGGGCCTATGGTGTTTTTATTTTCTCTTTATCGTACCGCTTATCATGCACTCCGACCGCTTTTGATGCAGCGATCCATGGAACCCCGCCTCGCGGACGTGGTGTGTTGTGTTTGAAAAACTTGGGCAGCGTTGCCACACTCTGTTCCTTTGTGCCGCTCCCCCCACCACGAACTTTTTTGCCGACGCATCATCTACCGGGTACGGCGTCATCCCTGAACAAGCGGCCCTCGCCGTCATCACAAGACCCGACAAGCGGATCTTCCTCCGAGAGGCCACGGCCTGGCTTCTGGCGGCTCTCCTCGCGCCACCAAGAACGATCATACACACAGACAACCTGGCGTTACGCCAAGCACTTACTTCCGGCCACCTTCGTGTTCTGCCCTGGCAGATGTGCATTGCTTCCAGTGTGTTGTCAATAAAGGGCGACCTCAGGGCCAATCACCCCAATGCCTCAAAGTTTCACTGCATGGCAGCCAGTTATTTTTTAGGCAAACAGTGCATTCAAAAAAAAAAAAAAAGAGTTGATGCCATACTTTTAACTACCCTGGGGCTTGTGTTTTGCACTATGTAGCAGCGTGTAGATAATGAAGTTTTAATTAGTTCTGCACGGTTAATTTTTTAATTGTTAAAATACGGGTGCCTTTAAACAGGAAACTTGCTGGGTATAATCAAAAACCACTAAAATCCTGTGAATGCCCTCCTTTGAAGTATTGCACATCTCATTTTTTTGGCTGAATATAACATTAAAATCCTGAAACGTCCCCCCCCCCCTCCTCTCCATTTACGACCGATATCATGGGATGTTCGACGGGAATAATCAACCGCACGATCTTCGAGACCGGTACGTGTGACAAGCAAGTTCGTAGCGGGTTCTCGCATTCTCAGGGGTGTGACATTTGCGCCAATTTGATACCAACCCAAGTTTCTGTGCCAAAAACGCGAAATTGGTCGAAATTGCGCCACACTGCGCCAAAGTAACTAAAAAAAAGTTTGCGGCAACGGTAAAATGAGCGGGAAACGAGAGCTTGGTTGGCAATATTCAATCTCGTCGTAGTAAAGTACACGGCACGGGTACAGGATGGCGCAAGCAACCAGCGGATTCAAAGATTTCAGCGGTAGTACCCTTCTATACCTATGATACGGTTTTTAAGCCTCTTGCGATCTCTTAGGAGTCTTAGGACCAGCTCCACTGTAGCGCACCCGGTCCTAAAAACCGGTCTGGTCTCTATCGGTCGTGCTCGGTCGCAAGAGTGTGAACGGCGCGTAAGCGTGCGCTGTCACGTTGTCTGGTCGCGGGAGGTACGACGCACAAGAAGGAAATGGAAGCTCTCTAACCTCTTTCCATTTTAGCGGAGCAAGCACTGGAGAGGAGGTCGCCTCCTCTCCAGCGTTTGCTCTGCTATAGTGAAAAGAGGTGGGAGGAGCTTCCACTTCCTCTTGATCTGTCACCGACTATAAGTATTTCTTTCGTTTTGAGAGTAAACCTTTTTTAAAAAATGCTATTGAGCGCCTCCATTGTGTAATTGTTCATTCGTGACCGTAATCTCGTCAAAATGGACGGCACCGTCGCCGTGAGTACTTTCGGTTATCACACACGTGCTTCCAGTGCGTGACCAATCGAATGAATCGGTCACACCCCGTATTTAGCGTGCATGTGGTGCTCATAGTTTTTCTACCAATTCACTACTTACCTTGTGACTCACTTTTGTGGGGAGTTTTTTTTTTTCTATCTGCGCGTGCTTTCTACGAGCGCCCGAGCAATGCCTGGTTGTAGTAAACCGTGCTTCCCTGTACATGCTCTCGAATCACCGCTTTAAAAAGTTTTGCACTATAATTGCGCTTTGGAACCAGATCGTATAAGCTTGAGGTACCTGGTGCCCGCCTAACTTTGCAGCAAGCCTTTGTTTCCTGTCCTCACCTATGTGCATGAAACTCGCGTTTGCTTTTTCCGTTTCTTTTTTTCTTTTATGTTTTATCTTGGTGCGTATCGGCGCTGATGAGTTATTGGAACTAGGGTGGACACAATTAACGATTAAAAAAATCTGATTTATGCGATTTACATTAGATTTTTTATGATTTAAATTGCTGATAAGCTGCTCTAACATTTTCTGTTCCTAATCTGCTCCAAATTGTAGACTTTTGTGCTTCGAAGCTGCTCAAAAATGCATAAACTACATGCTCCAAAACGAGAATTTTGTGCTCCTAAGCTGCTTCAAAATCCAGACTTTTCTGCTCCAAAAATTGCTCCAAAACTTGTTTCACCTGTCTCACCCCTGCATGATTATCACATCGTGACACTCGAATCTGCTGCCTCCGCGATCTGCGGGGTCCGTTCCCCTGACACGCAAGTTTGTAGCGGGTTCTCACGTTTCTTTTCCGCAATCGGCACGCGTGATACTCTTTCCGCATGACACGCGAGTTTGTGGCGGTTTCCTGCGTGTTTATCGCACCATGAAACGCAAGTCTGTCGCACCTGCAATCTGTGGTGTCCACTCCCGTCTTATGCGAGTTCAGAGCAAGCTCATTTTTTGGTCGCTCCCTGCATGCGCGATATTGCTTCCTGTGACATCCAAGTTTGTGGCAGGCTCTCGCATGTTTCTTGCATCGTGATACGCAAATCTGCTGCGTCCAGAAACTGCGGTACCAGTTTTCTATCCACATGGTTTGTAGCAAGAGCCCTGTTTATCACTAATTTTTTTATAGAGTTTTGCTGTCATATCACCAAAGGTTGCCCACCCCATATTTTACTGTTTGGCTGATTTAGTGTTTTCTAATGCTTCCCACCATTTTTTTCAGTTTAAAAATTGCAAAGTAAATTATGCATAACTAATTAAGAACTAATAATCCAAACTGCTATGTGTATTACTAAATAGGCCCAATGGCAGTTAGTGTAACATCATGTTCTATACGATCTGTAATTTTTTAGGAAACATTTGGCCCGCGTTCAAGGAAACATACTATGTGGTTTTTCGCTTCACATTTCTGTTACATCAAATCAAGGAGGAATCCAAGCAGTGTTGACCTCCGAACTCTTAGCCTAAACTAGCTGTGACATGGGTTGTTGCAGATTCGTGCCATCAGTGTTCATTGTTGCTACGTGCGTTTATTGACTGCTTAGACTAGAGCATTTCATGCTCGGACGTTACAGTTCGATGATTTCCATTGCCACATTGATGGCTTATGGACATAAACCAGAATATTCACACACACATTGTTCTTGGAGGGTGAACCTGCGTTAGTAGGCGTTTGGTGAGTGGCATCACCACGGACCCCGAGCCACATAAAGTCACCTTCCCATGCCTGGCTGTGCATGACATACCTATGTCCTGGGAAAAGCATCCTGGCGGTTGAGCTGAGCCCGGGGTAGGTTCCGGACCCTTTCGGGCTTCCGGGTGAGGCAATACACCACTTCGGCCCCTGCGTCCCATTGACGAGCGTCCTGATAAAGCGCAGTCCAAACCAATCCGCAAAACAGAAGAAAACGGGCCCCGGAGAAATTTGGTAGGAGAGGATTGATGTCGACGGCCATGGGAATGTGACGTTTTGCGGGTCCAAAGTTGAAAATATTCCTCTTTTTCCGGCCCCAGGGAGAGCCGCAAAGCGTGGAAGAGCCCTAGCCCCTCGGCCTAGGGTCCAACCTCCCCTCGCCTTCCTCGCAAACCTTGATTTGGGTGGGGGGTTGAGGAGGAAGGAGGAGGGGAGGGGTGCGCTAATTGCTTGGGAACCCAACAACAGGTAAAAGGGAGACTTAAGACGCAATATCTTTTGTTGTATTCTCCCCCTCGAAGCCACTCAAAAATCCCATAAAGGGTGCCTTTTCTCCCTCTCGCGCCTGTTATGTGCGTTTTTTCTTTTCTCTCTCAACCTTTGTGTCTCCTGCCTCAAGGATACTTCAACGAAATTTGAAATATTCCCGCCGTGTTCAAAAATAGGTTGAATATGATCCACAATATCCGTAAAGGACAATCGCACGTTTGTATTTTGATCCTGGTGGCTGTATTTTTCGTTATAAACGGTCCACTCTGGCAAGCGCTCAGAGAAGGCCCAGCTTAGAGCACGTGACATCCAACGCAATTGTGACGTAGGTCGTCTCAAGACGAGCAAAGCTACGGCGAGGCTGACGTCGAGAGGATGGCCTAGTCGTTCCAGCCACCGAAGCGGCTGCTTTTGTACGAATTTTTGAGTGACGGGTTAATCTTCTATAATCTTATAGGGGGACAATAGCGACTTCTGCGACACACAAAGGGGATTCTCGGGAAGAGGGGAGTTCCTCCTTCCCCCTTCTCTCGTCGTGGCCGGAGGCGAGACGACCTCCGTCACTAGCTGTCAAGGTTCCTAGACGAGCATTACAAACGAGGCGTTAGCGACATCCACCAGGTGCTCTTTGCCAATCGTTTAATTCGTTTTAAAATTCCTTTTCGAGACTTTCTAACAAGATATTGGTATGTTCCATAACTTCCATGTGATACTGCTCTTTTGAACACATATAGACCAAAAAATGAGCGCCGAAATTTTGTTGTAGTATCCCTTTAAGGCGACAAGGGCCAACCTTGGGTAGAAACTGGTCCTGTCGTCCTGTCCCTGCAGCCACACTTGGGTACCATGCCACTGGCAACACGGATACTGTCCTATAGGTTGTTTTCACTTGACGTCAAGACGCCATTTTGTTGTTATTTTGTTTTTCCAAACAAATTTACTAATATGAAGGATTACATCGCAACCTGTTGAGGAGATGTCAGCGTGGTGAGACTTATAAGCTTCGTGCTCTACGCATTTAGGGGTCATGTAAATCCTTGAAATGCTCGCCTTCGGCACACGCCAAACAGCTCACAACAACAAAATGGGGGACAAAATTACGTCAGTGAAAACTCCCTATTGTCAACAAGGTCCTTTTATTGCGATAGCATTTTTGTTAGATATGTCGCCCAGTTTTCGCGATGCAGGATCTGGCCTCGAATGTGCCGTGCGTATGCGGAGCGGCAATATGTACACATTCACATTTGCGCTCAAGCTACGGTGCAGTCATCGGTTTGGTTTGATCTAGTTGGGACTTTGTCTATGATGGTAGTGAAACAGCTTGAACTTTGAACAATGACGCAGAGACAGGATAAGACACGGACACGAAGCTGCAATGATGGCAGGAAACAGCTTCAACATAAACAAGTACACAGACGAAGCAATCACTCGATTTTTAAGTATCGCTCTGCAGTCGCATTGACGTCAATGATTGCGTCTTAAGCCATTAATAAAATAAAGTGTTTCCTTAAACTTTGCGTCGTCGTATTTACAGTGAGCTGCGTCGCGAGTCTCGTGACGAATGCTATCGCAATTCATTGACAACCAGCAAACTTGGTTTCTGCAGCCATTTTTAGCTACAACACAGTACCTTGTCCCGCGGTGGGCGGTTAATTCATCCGGGCATCGTAATCTTCGAATGATTATGGGTCCAAAACTAAAGATAACCCGATCGGGCTCTGAAAGGGTCTGCACCAAAGTCCATGACCATCCCGTGGGGATTGGCGCTGAGCATCCCTGCAGGAATGCTCAGTGCCGATCCTGTTTCCCAGAACTTTTTAGAAATTGCCTTCTATTCCATGTATTATTTTCACTTGGTGACTCCTTTAGTACGTCATTCCAGCGTGTTTGTGACCTTTTAAACAAAGTTGACTTTGTTTAAAACAAAGTTGAAGAAAAAAGGTCTCACTAAAACGCGCGTTTGGACCTCCGCTCGCCATTCCTTCCGGCGTAGAGGGCTGCGCATGCCTAGTTTGGCACCCTCAGAGCGGAGCGGAAAATGAAAACGGTCTACTAAAACTCCATTTCCAGGGGGCGGGGGGGTCAGCGTATCATATGTTTACCCCCCCCCCCCCCCTTTTCCCGTTTCCCCGCCCTAAATTTTTACTCATGCGGAACTCGAGGGGTGTCGGGACATCCGAACTGGCGTCTCAGGCTCTTGTGCGCGACCTCAAGTATGCTTTGACTGCATTGCCCAGAAACTGTCCTAAGTATCAGGAACCGGTTTATGCCGACCCCTAGTTTTATCATTCCACCATTTATTTATTGCCGCCAACTTTTGTCACCAGCAGTGATGTGATTGCTGCGCCAAAAGGCTAACCCTGCTACATCCTATTAGACCGATCTCGCCAAGCATTCGGCGCATGTGTGACGCCGCCATAACTTTAGTTCATAGAAGGCAGACGGCCGTGCATGCGAGAGCTCGTGCCGTCTCG
Source organism: Ixodes ricinus (assembly GCA_037355805.1). Taxonomy (NCBI): domain Eukaryota; kingdom Metazoa; phylum Arthropoda; class Arachnida; order Ixodida; family Ixodidae; genus Ixodes; species Ixodes ricinus. The sequence continues at coordinate 54,999 of JAZHYW010039607.1, read as the reverse complement.
TGCTCCACACGTGCAAAGCTCCAGCGATGCATTGCAGCAGCGGTGACGTAGTCAAACTGGCCGGTGAGATCGAAACCGAAACTTGCGTGTGTTATGTGGCGCGAGCGGCCGGCCGACACAACGTACCCTGTATCAATTAATTGTCCATCCGGTCTTGCATGGTTTTCCTGCCGTCTCGCGTTTCGCGCTCTCGTCGTCTCGCGTCTTTTTTTTTTTTTTTTTTTTTTAAACAATAGACGCGGCTGTGCGCGGACGCTCCGACGCCAGCTTGCCGGGTACCAGCCATGCCGTCATGCTGTGAAACGAAACCACGTTTTTTGCGCGGTGGGTGTTATTTTGTGACCTGAAGCACTCGCTCCTGAAAGCAACGGCCGTGGGAAAACTATGTTTGGTCCCTGCCTTCCAGTCACCGTGGCCGCGCGACGTCGGATGTTGCCGTCCCCACGTCACTGCAGATATGGCGCTTTCTAAATTGAAACTAGGTACCGCCGCATGTTCATCAACATTCCTGTTCTTGTTTAAACCATACGTTACTACAAAAATCTTCCGCGAAAGAAAGTTGGTGAAGAGAAGTAAGCTGAAGCAAAGAAAAAGCTGACTCGCAATGTCTTGCATCAATTCGCTCAAAATCATTTTTTTTGGTTTGTATTTTGTTTGCCGGTTTGTCAAGCACGCGCCACTATAGTGTTTTTTTTTTATCGTATGCTGGACAGTTACATTTTACATACAGTTTTGGGAATCAGTCGGTAACGGAGCAGAGTGGCATGGTTTCGGTTTCGATCGAACAGCCGTTGTCTCCGCTCACGCGACGAGGCAGGCGCAACTGCAAGCCTGCCGGAGTTGCCATCACGTGCATGCGAACATGATTGCACGACAGAGGCACCAGCCGGGACACTTGCAATCCATTGTTTTAAGTTTGCTTACTTTTGACGAAAATCTGGCACGTCGGGAACCAGTTAAATGGTGGCAAGCGGTTTTTCGGAAATGCTCGGCAATGCCTACAGCACTGTACACTTGTGAGATATATGTCTCGGCAGTCAAAACACAAGCAGCTAGTTCCGTCACAACACGTCACATCAGAACAAAACACAACAGAAAGTGCCCTTCGTTTGTACAGCACCTAAAACGAATATGTTTATTTGATCTAAAAGTATCTGCTTCAAAAGTCACTTTTGCTGCTCCGAAACACTGTTTTGGCTGCACCAATATCCACTTTTGCTGCTCCAAAACACTGTCTTGGTTGCTCCAAAGGCCACTTCTGCTGCTCCAAAACACTGTTTTGGTTGCTCCGAAAGGTGCTCCAAAATGGCTTAGGCCAATCACATCACTGCACCAGGGTATGTTCCAGTCGAGCTCCGGTACGTACGGTACGAGTCCCCGGTACGCTAAAATCAAATTTTGCAAGATTTGAACGGTACGCGGTCGCGCATGCGCAGTTAGGCCCACGGTAACTGTATTACGGTAACGGTTTGCTTAACGTCCCCATTGACTGAAAGGATTTACTCTGTCCTATTAGCAACTCCTGAGAAAGCACGACGACAGCGAGCCCTAACAAACGGCTTACCCGTTGCCAGTGTGGAATCCTGCTTTTATTGGTTTCGGAAATGCCTCAATGGCACATTTATACTCTGGGCCTCTTCTTTGTTTGTCTGTTTGACTGCAAAAGCTCATGTTTTAAGTTTATATTGGTACTCGTTGAATGCTATGTAAATAATTTGTTCTTAGCAATAATTAAACCAAGTATGCAGAAAAAACTTTTTCATTTAAAAGCTTATTTTAAATTTTTTTTTGGGCGTGAATTACGAATATGTCACTGAGATACTGCGGACCCCCACTTGGTTTTTCAGTCCACATCTTGCGGATGATTTCCGCCACGTCCGACTTGAATAGCGTCTTGGATCCTTCGGGCAGCAATGGCAGAATGGGATCCAGTGAGAGTTCCACCTCTGAAAGAAAAGAGAAGATGGCAAGGGAGAGTTAACACTACCTATGTATAGATAACGAAGTCGTGTAGTGCTGAATTTTCCGGGTCGCTAAAGAAGGCCCACAGAGGGCACAAGTGGGACACGATACTGCGTCAGTGTCCAGCCGGGACTGCTGTCCTCGCTGATTTTCACACGAGTTCCTGCCGAACGCTGACGTGGCACTTTTGTCCAATCTGTGTCCTACGTGAGCCGCCTTTCACGCGGAAATTTCGGCACACTGCTTTGTTATCTAGGAGTTGTTGGAAAAAGCTTCCCCCTGCTAGGCAGACAGGGAGCAAAAGGTAAAGACCAGTTCAATCTTGGGCCCCTGAGCGACGCGATCAGCGACTGCAGCGCCGCATACCTTCATACACAGTGCCTTCATACGGCTCCGGAGCTCCGAAATTCCCGGATAAAGGTAGACGGCTGTACATTCGTTAAAGTGGTGCCGCCTAGGAGGCCAGAAATATAATGGTCTGAGGGCCGCCATGTTTGGGGCATCGCCGCATCGATCGCTTCCTGGGCGAAGCGTGTGATTGGATCCGAGTTCATGCCGAGAGTTGACGCAGCACTCGTGACCAATACAATGCGAAGCGCAAGTTCGTCTGCTTCGTGCACAGGGGTTGCGATGATGTGGAAACATCTAGCTCTTAATGGCTGATTGAAAAAATAAAATAAAAAATAGTGGGTAGACCTTAAGCATTGAGATCTACCCACAATCTTTTCAATCAAAGCCAATCGGAGCTCGGCTGGTCAAACGGGGAAAGTTCTTTTCCGTTAAATTTAGCGGAGAAAATTACCGTGCTAAATTTAGAAGGAAAATTGCTCTGCTAAATTTAGCGGGAAAATTGCTCCGCTAAATTTACGCGTGAAAAGTTCTATGCTAATTGTCGCGTGACACCCTGACGGTCACCTAGCTGGAACGTTGCGTGATGTGGTCACGCCGTCACGGGACAGCGTGACGTCACGTGTCACAACCACCCTATACGCGAAACACCGCCGCGAAGCCTGCAGCCAATATCGGCTGTCACCGTAAAAGAATCCGTGGTCCTAAATCTTGCTGTTTGCTCACGCGTGGTCGAAGACAAGGGAAACCGCGCTAGGGATCGCGATGAAAACTTACGGATGTACTTGTCCACATGCATGTGGCTCAAGTCTTCGGACAGCACTCAGCATGTGCGCGGCTTCAAGTGTGAACCCTCGAGGACTCCCAGCATGTAGGAGGTCAGGCCCGACCTGCCTTCGATGTCCTGGCTTGGCGGAATGAAGCGCTCAATGACCTACGAGAAAGTAAAAGATGGTTGTGCCATGCTCCCGATTGGTTACCGCTTTGTGTTCAAGAAAAAAATAATTATAGCGACATTGATTTTAAGAAGAGTGGTTGTTTGGGCGAGTTGGTTTGACATCTTATACAATCTTGTGCGTAGCAAGGACGAGGACGGAAGAGGAGAACACGACACAACAAGGCGCAACTTACAACTGAATTTTATTGAATACGTGTTCCGGTAATTTATAGCCTCAACCATCGTCACAATGACAACAAACAAAACGGCAAAGGCAAAAGAAAAAACGACCATCACAGAGCATAATTTGAAAATAACACTATCTCGTTCTCAGGAAAAACAATTCCTTCTCCGATAATGCAATCGACGGCATAGCAACACACTTGTCTCCCAAATAATCAATGAGCTCGGCTTCTACGATTTCGCGTGTTAACGTTGACTTGCATTTCCCAATTTTTACGCATCCATCCAGCAGTGGGTACAACCACATTTCCTGCAATGCAAGTCAAGAAAGCCACCGTTCTTTTTTTGCACGTTGTTATTGTGCTCACGGAGCCGATCATTTAGGCAGCGCCCCGTCTGCCCGACGTAGTCGCTTGCTACGTCGGGCCGACGAGGCAGCCTTGTTGTGTCCTGTAAGTTGTAAGTTGTGTTCAGTTGTAAGTTGCGCCTTGTTGTGTCCTGTTCTCCTCTTTCGTCCTCGTCCTTGCTGCGCACAAGATTGCATAAGATTGATTTTTAAGTAGTAATACGAGGGGTTGTTTTTGTTGCTTTTGTGAATTTTCGCTTAACTGGGTAAAAACAGCAAGCTTGATGAAAAATGCATACTGTAAGCTACTTCACACAATCACTGCACAGGTCTAGACACTTGCCACGACGTCGCACAAGCTTTTGAATGTCCTCTTCGAAACAAGCCTGCCGCCTGTGTTCTCAGTTATTCGATCACGCGTTCAGCTAGACCCTCAGTCGCCAGAGACGCCCTTTCCGATCCCCAACATGATGGATGTCTGTTCGTCCTCTTCTTTCCGAAACTAAATGCAGGTTCCTCCATTTACGTGGCACGTTTGTGGTACCCGCACTAGGTTCATTTGTAAGTGAAGAGTTTGCAACCTTCGTGGAAAACATGGTTGAGATTCTATAGACGTTTATCTTATTATTACTCAAGACATTGTAGAAGGTAGTCCACTTAACATTTTCAACTCTTTGTTACTGGTCACAACACAAAAAAATAAACGCTGTCGTGGCAGTTTAGAGAGAAGGTATGTTTATTTACAGGAAAGCAAAGAGGTCAACCTGTTTGTGAAGGCTGGTTTGTGTGCGCAGTTGAATTTTATATTTGCATTATCGCCAAGTTTTTCTCGATAACATTTAAAGCGTGCTCTACTACGAATGTCGAATAAATTCGGTTGTGTGGGCTCAATCTTTTTTTCTTAATTTTTTCTAACTTCAGCTGTTCCTGTCAGATGTACAATTTGTTTGACCTTGTGAATCTGACCAAAAACACTCAAATTACAAGGTGAAAGTCCTCGCAGTAATACTAAATGGGTCAACTAACTGAAGTAGCTGGTCTGAAATATCCTCAAGCCCAACTCGTTTACGTTTCAAGCGTCGACTCTTTATCCGTCGACTGTTCTATAAGGTGCTCCGAGTTGAATTTCTTATATTCACCGATAACTTAAGAAACGCAGGGTGTGTCTAGTCCCGAGCACCTTATAGCTACGCAGCCAATCAGATGGCGGCATTACCCGGTATAAGGACGCCGAAGAAACAGACGTGAACGTACAAATTGATCCCCCCAAACGCTCATTCTCCGTTCAAATATAGTGCTAGCGGTCCAAAGCCAGATGCTGAAGTATCAAAACAACCCGTGATCTCATTCAAAAGTTGTAAACGATTTTCTGACAATTTAAACAAAAAAATACGGCCCGTTTTTCTTTTATTTGTTTTTCCCGTGACTGCCATTGTTCCCCGATAACTGACATTATTCAGTTCCAGGTATTCGATAGTTCCGTGTACGTAATAAACTACGCCTTGAGTATCTTACGCTGTCGGCGACTGTAGAAGGGTCGGTGTGACCAAACGCGGATTCATAAAATAGGTTTTTTAAGTTGAGCGTGCTGGGAAAGTGGCTGGCTGTCATCCGTGTTTGTATGTAGGAATCGCTCTAAGAATATGTAGCGACTCAAAACGACGAAACACGAAAGCAAAATCAACAGATGAGCTCACCGGTTTGTACTGTTTCCACCGATCCATCGCCACAATTTTCCTCCACACCCTGTACAGGGTAATACGAGCCGGGAACACCAGCAGGCACTCGCCGTCGTCTGTCATCAAGTCTGCCACGTTGCGGAGAGCCGCAGTGAGGTCCTCCGTCCAGTGCAGGGCGAAGAACGAATAGACGCGATCGAACTTGCCGTACTTCCGCACGAGTTCCGAGACGTCGCTTTCGATGTCGTGTATCTCGTACGCTATCTGCGGATGCCCGAAGTTCTCCCTGGCGTACTCCACCATTTCTCGGGATACGTCGGTGGCCACGATCCTGCGGCAGGGCTGGCAGCGCGGCAGCAGTTCTTGCCGAGTGAAGTCGCCCGTCCCGCAGCCCACGTCAATGAACTGCTGGCTGGCATTTGGTCTGCTACCAAACGACATTTGCATCGAGTCGAGAGTTTTGATGTTAGTTTGTCGCGGGAATTGGTTGCTTTTTGCGTAGAGCTCCGGAACAATAAACGTCTTAAGCGCCTGTTCGTTGATAGTGTCAGCATCGGATCCAGAAGAAGCGAACTTGGCCATGTTACTATGTCACCAACTGTTAAAAAGAAAAGCATATTTTGGTCATTGGTCCGGTTGCAACCCACGAAATTTAGAGCCCTGATTCGGGTGTATTGGTCTATACATCAGCATTACATCGAAAAAAAAGATCTGTTTTGGTTATTTACTTATTTATTTCGCTATACATTCAATGTGTCAGTGGGTATAGTCGAGGAGTGAGCGGCGAGAAAGCATAAAAAATATTAGGCACCTAAAACACCTGGGCTGGTTTGCTGATCAATCAGTGGCGGATCCAAGGGGGGGGCGACGGGGGCGGCCGCCCCCCCCCCCAAACGGAAGTCGACCCCCCCTCCCCCCTTCTCGAAGCGCAATTTGACATGGGTGGACCCGCCGGTGCACAAGAAAGCATGGGAGAAAGAAAGCATGGGAGAAATGTTCCGCCCCCCCCCTCCAAAAAAAAACAAAAAAAAAAACGGAGTTCTGGATCCGCCCCTGTGATCAATGAGAGTATATCACCCGCAATGGTGATTTTGATGTCACGTGACCGACTCTTGGGGGGGGGGGGACAAGACACTAAGCGTTACAAGCAGACCTATGGTCCGATTCTGCGCACGGAAAAAGGGCGAAGAGGCTTGAAATGTAGGTGAAATGACGAGGCTTGTCTCTTTGCTTTTACATGAAACGGGTTAAAATAGGACTTCACTAATTCCAATATTTTGTGAGAAAACGCAAGAAAACATATTTTAAACTGAATTAAACGATAATCAAAAACCACCTCGTAGATGTCTGAAGCTTCGGTGGAATGTCGTGACGACATCATGTCAGTAAGAGCAGCGCCACAACGGAAAGTACGCTCACTCAGATATTACTTAGACCTCAGTACCGAGGCGCTTTGGTAAGGAAACTAACAGCAAAGTTGGCCACCGTTACTTGGTTTCAGTTTCGCGTGATCTTTCCGGCAACTCTTGTTTGGGGATTGCGTCCGTGCGATGTAACGTTGACGCTACGAGCTGTCGATTTATAAGGGCCTGAATGCCCACCTCTGCCAATCATGGGATAACCGCTTGGCGGACTGCTCAGAACTCGATCGCTACGAAGTCAACACAAATCGTTGCTAGAAGGAGGCGGCCCGCACGGCTCTGCAAAGCGGCGCACATTTAAACAAATCGCCGCGGCGTGTTTCGTGGTTTCGGAACGCCGGCAGGGAGCCGAGGTACAGGAAGATACGTTTGAACTACAAGAGTGTCAGCAAGAGTCACGTAAATACCTGTTCACTCTGGGAGCGGAACCGCACTGGCAGCGTGCTCTTGGTATACACGCTTCGGGAACGGTCTTCTACAACCGATATTCTGAACAACTGCAAAAAGAACTGCTCGCGGGCTCGACATATGTTGGCGTACCGTCAAGTTGGAATAAAGGGACAATACTAAAAACAGTGCGTACCTACGTTGCGGAGGCAATCCATATGGCGTTTATATACCACAAAAAAAACAGAAATAATTAGTTTCCCCTTTTCGACGAGAGCGTTCGCTACCGCTGCACCTGACAACAAGGGGACAACGAGGATAAAGACCGGCCTTCTTAGCCGAATATAGAAGCCAGGGTTCAAACTGTCATACTGAAGGTTCATAGAGGTCACGTGATCGCGTGGGCATATTCCATTCAGCAAGCCAGCCGGTTGTGGGCAAATGGTCCTGGCCAGGGTCGTCGGTACAACGTCATGTCGGAGTACACTTCTAGAGCGTACTATATAGCCAGTCTGGCGGTCGCTTCGTTGGTGGGGTCGTTGTCGTTGTAGCTTTTTTGGGCATACCCGTGGTTCCAGCGTTTGTTTCCGCGGCGTTCAGTTTCAAGTACTTTTTTTCTCTTGGTGCTTGCAGTCGGGACGCGCGCGGAGAGCACGTAGAAATGACCGTTGGTCGTCGCGACGACGTAAGCGAGCTATGTTGCTGGCCTTGTGGATTTGATCGTTGAAAGTGCGTCACCTCTGGAGCTGTCGTAGGATTTCATTGTTTTGACGTATACGTACCTTTAAATTGTCGTAAGATCGTTTCGTGGATAAGTTCTGATACCTGTTGCGGACGACGAAGACAAGACAAACGGGTAATACAAATTCGGCTCTAGCCCGAATCGTTTCTCGGCCGTCATGGCATGTGGTGGTCGTCTTCGTTGTCTTCAATGCCATCGTATACCCAACGTTTATCGCACCCACCGCCAGGAACTCTCTGCTCCGCCCTTTCCCATTCCCCTTGGCCGATAGCTTCCAGTTGACTAGTTATAGTGTCTTCCCCTTCTACTCCCCTTATGAGTCTGCTCGTTAAAATCGTCCGACGGCCCCCTCTGGTGTCTGCGATAGTTCCGAGGTAATCGACCTTTCATACTAATTTTAACACAGAAATGAACCATGCATCGATGTAATGTTTTTTCTTGTTGTTTTTTAGAATGTTTAGATTGAGTGATTAAAGGAGCGGCGCGTGAAGTTATTTTTAGGGGAGGCCGTGTTTAGCGAGAATTAAAGAAAAACGACAGGCAAGGGCTTCGTCTTTAGGAGGAATCGGCTGGAACGCTAGGTACCTTGTTCCCCACGAAGCTGGTTTCGTGGCCTCAAAATTCCTGTTGCGTGTGAGTTGTATACCGGCGGGATCGAGAAGAGACACCCGCATTGATCTGCAAACCGGCTCTGGAGCGTGTTCCTTAAATATACCGGGTAAGCGTTACAGAACGCTCTAAACACTCAAGTTAAATTAGAAAAAAAATTAAGTGGATTATACATATTCCTTTAACTATACAATCACGTTTTCTTACCAAATACGTAAGTCTCGCTTCGAAGTGCGATACTTGTTTTAGAAAGACAGCGAGAAGCGCGAACATGATGTAAATGTATAGAAGCGCTGGCTCTATAATACAATATAGTATAATACAAAACGTGGTTATGGTTTATGTCCTTTAGTTCACTACACAGAGCCGCTTTCGTAATCGGCTTCACGTGGCTGTGAAGCTACCGACGTCTTTGATTAACAATTTATTCTTTGAACGAAAAGACCCTTGGACGATGCAAGTCAAACGTGCGGAATTATAACCACCGGCCGTCTTCGGACGTTACTTTCAGTAGACCCTTTTCAAGAGTGTGCGCCATCTAGTAACTGCTGCGGTAATTATCCGAGTTCGCCATGGCTTGGGCGCATGCACTGAGCAGTTATAGGACACGATGGTGACGTCAGCGTTCGGCGAGGACTCGGATCCAATCATATGCGGAGAGCAAGTCGTCTGCTTCTTGTGCAGGAGTGACGTCAGAACGGCGCCGAGCTCTGATTGGCTGATTGAATAAGAGTGTGGGTAGACCTCAAGGCATATAGCGTTGAGGTCTACCCACTATTTTTTTTTTCAATCAGCCAATCAGAGCTCGGCATCGTTCTGAGCATGAGCCTTTGTTGAGGCTGGTCGCGATGCCCGCTTCAAGTGGCTCGGCCTCTCGGTGAGACAAGAGAAGGTTGGCAATGGCGGCTCAATCTGGCGCCTGTTGAAAGCTTCCATATGCCCATATCAAGAATTGGGCAGATAAGGCGCCATATATGCAAAGTTCTTCGTTTTCGGTTTCTGTATTGTTCAAAAATTCGGGGGTAAAAATCGGGCGCTATTTTTCAGCTTGATAATCGGGAAGAAATCGGGTCTTTCTGAAGCCATTAGGGAATCGGGGTTTCTCGGGTCTTATTTATGAAGGGCAAGTGCCTGAAATGTGTTATTTACACGAACAAAAGTCAACAGAGTATATGATATAGCAATGGTGCTCGGTCTTACAGTATATTTCCGCCTTCTGATTCATTCTGAAGCGAATATATGCAGAGGTAACGCAAGTCGAAGAAGTTTGTTACCATCAAACGACTGACCGAGGATGCAGTTCTGAAACGCATCCAGAATTGTTCTTAATTTCCATAAATACAGCTGATTTCAGGACCGGTATTGGGGAGAAATCGGTCGATTTTCATAAAAAGGGTTCGGGGTGCGAAAATCAGGTAATATCGGGTTTTACCCGAAAGCGAAGAACTGCACATTTATGGACATACATGGCCGCCTTACTTTGCCCTATCCTCGATATGACCATATATATATTTTTCTATATACGTCCATATATGGCAATGTAGGTATATACGTTATACATACGTTGCCATGGTCCTATTAGCCTTCTTTATACCAATACCTTTTTTTATTAAATAAAAATTTTTCTAAAAAGAAATTAAAAAAAAACAAAAAAAACCTTGAAAGCTACACAAATGCGGTACGCGCAAGTTAGTTATACAGCCAGGCGGACATTATGTCAAAGAGAAAATGCCACTAATATATGACTAATTAACGAAAATTCACTAATTTTCTTTTTTAATTAGACGTTTTAGGGCACATGTTGGTATTGAAGAAATGGAGGCAATCAACGTCGAAGGCCAGCCCAGTTTTTTTTTTTTTTCAAAATCCTGGGTCGAGCACGCAGTTCGAGCTATTCATTGTCAAATTTTGTTCCAGAAATCTGTCGCTACCGAAACCAAACGCGCGCAGTGCCCTTAGAAAGGACAACCCTCGTTTGACGCCGGAGGGTTACGTGTGGATTCGGTATGGACAGATTTCCGGAACAAAATTTGACAATGAATAACTCGAACTGCGTGCTCGATGCACAAATTAAAAAAAAGAAGAAGGTTTTGGTTTTTGGCATTGATTGCCCCCATTTCTTTAATATAAACATGCGCCATAAAACGTATAATTAAGGGGGGGGGGGGGTGGACACTACCCAGAAAAACATTTTCTGCAAAACTTAGTTGATTTTGAAAACTGTCCAACCTACCAACATCTAGAGAGTATTCCCAGAAAGTTTCATTAGTTTACACTGCATGGTTAATTTTTTATAAATTATTTTCGGTCCACCGATGCTAAAGAAAAGGTAGAGGTTGGAGCACTTTGAACGCATTTTTCTCCACTCCACTTTTTGGCACACATTTCGCATTAAGAAAACTATCGTTTTGTTATTGCGTAACTTGAATTCATTTTCATGAGTTTTTCTTGGTTGAAATTTTAAGGGAAAGATAGCTATGATCTCGCATTTTTCAATTTTGTCATTTTTTATGCTCTAGAATTAAATTTTTGGACAAAACATGGAAATCTAAAAAAACAGTATTTGTGTTTATGTGGCTTTTCTTTTGTCATGAAAGATGGTATAATATAGAAATATAGCTCCATAGCTATCTGCTTTGAACTGTCCTAAAGCAATATAACGCATGAAAACGACCAATTTATAAATAGTTTCAAAACGATAGTTTTCCCACGCAGACACGCCCACTTTCATCTTTGAACATTCGCAATCGTTTTTTGTACTTCCACCAGGTTAACAAAATTTGGCAGAAATGTTTTCAACATCGACAGAAATAAGCCCTGTAAACGTCAATTAAATGAGACAAGTGGTTCAAACATTCACTTTTTTGAGCAGTGTCCCCCCTTAAGAAAAGTAATTAGCGAATGTTCGGTAATTACTCATATATTTGTAAAAGAAAGCTTACGTATCGGATGCGAATCCCAGCTCAGCACGCCACATGCAGTGAAAGATGAGAACACCGTATACACTTTGCACCGCGTGATGTTTTCAAAAAAGATACGGTTCAGGGTCGACACCTGTTACCAAAGAGAGATGCATGGTTCACGTCTACATGCTGCCGCGTGTAGGGCAAAACACTTTTTGTTGTATAAATGCACCTGCCCGACAGGTGTCACGCACACAACTAGACCAGGATTGTGATGTCGATGCGAAATTTTTAACGTTTCAGTCAAAGTTCTTGGACTTCGGCTTAGTTCTGGTTCAGCTTCGCGGGTCAGAACAAAGGTTTGAACCAAACCAAACCGAAAAATGCCGCAAACACAAGGTTTCGACATTTTCTAAGCGGAAACTATATAAACTTTTGGTTTAACAATAAATATGCGGACAATGATAGCCAAATTTGAAGTAACAAAAATAATAGAAAAAGTATCGGAAGGCGTAGTTGACCAGGAATGAAAGCAGACGACACGCAGACGAAATCCGTCGGCAGCAAGAGCACGTTTGGAACCGCGTTTTCTTTTATTTTTGCCGCTTCAAGTTTTGTCATCATTGTCCGCATCTATTTTTAAACCAAAGGTACACATCGCGACACTGTTAGCGCGAACACGACATCGGCGCATTTTCGCATTTTACTTATAAACAGTATTACCGAGTGCGAAATGTTATCGCTTACAATATAGAACTAAATGAGCTCTTTCCATAGCAATAATAACTTGGATGACATCCCTTGGTTTCAAAAAGAAAAACTGGAAAAACCGGCGATCGCTTGTTCGCGCTAACAGTGTCGCGCTCTGTACATTACAAACAGTTTATATTCAGTTTAATAGACCACGGTCATTGCGGGCAGTCTCGATATTTTTAAAAGCAAGCTTTAGCCGGAACAAGGAGGTAGCGTCATCTATCGATGCGTGCGCCAAACACGCCCCACCACTCGACTCGGTCGTTGCGTCACCGCCCGTCGTTGACCATGCATGGCAAACCTTTTGGCCCTATTTTTTTTTTTACATAAAGGGAGCTACGTTTTGTAGTTTTACAAGGTAAAACCCACCTGTGAAATACATTTTTGACGAAAAGTTTAGATTGCTACGTGCAGGCGCCAATCTTCACGGTCGATTTTAGATTGAGCCTCGGCTTTTCAAACACCCTATATTTTAAACATCAACTCGTTTTCTTGTTGAGTATATTGCCGCGCGCGTGGCGCAATCGGCAAGGCACGTTGGCTGCCACACGCTCGGCTGGATCTTTATTTTATTAATTTGTAGTCTTTTGAAAAGTTCCCGTCCATCTCGGCAGTCATCGAGTTTTCTGGTTTAGAACATTTCTGGGCGTACCACACGTATAAAAGCAGCAGCAACGCGCTGCTTCGCTTCGGGCTGCAGTCACCCTTCCGTCACACCGACGCAGGATGCTCGGTACCTTCTGTTTTAGTTTGTGGGCACAAGCTCGCCTCATTAAACATTTATTTTCAGTTTTACACCCGTTCATCGTTTTCCATCCGTGTGATAAAATTAGGACAGAGGTAGACGTTGGCTCACGCAGAAATCTTCGTCTTCCATCACCACCGCTAGCGTCACATTCTCACGGAGTTCCAGCTTTCTGCGATGCGTCGTTTAATTACGCGGACCGGAAAACACGGCGATCGCTTTTCTCGCGAACTCCCGGTACTTCACGCCCGGAGGCTGTTTCAAACCGAAACTAATCGGTAAAAGAGCGACAGTGCCGTAGATATATTTCCGCCCATGCTTGGAGTCACAGGAACGACGTCACCTGCGATGCAGGATATAGTGCCCCTCCGGCACTATCCCGATATGGTGCGAACCTGCGTCTTCTACGAGAAAAGCTGCGGATGACGCAGAGTTCATCGATTGGTAGCACTATTCGATGCCTGGGACGTGCCTCCGACTGGTGTGTATACCGCGTCTTAAAAGGTGGTCCCTCCATTTCCGCCTGATGACGTCATAGAAGTGCCATATTGTGACGGTCGCGATCCTAACGGTGTCACCACCTGAATACGACAGACGATTGTCCAGTTTACAGGTCGCCCTCCAGCCCGACAGCAGTCCACGGAAGCTTCTGCAGCCAGCAGGAGTGGGACGCAGCGACGACAGAGACACATGCGTTCACTCGTAGTTTTTATCGAGGCTTCCAGCATCCACTTCCAGGATCGCGACATCCGATAACATGACAGGCTGGCTTTTGTGACGTCACTTGTGGCCACTTCGGAACTATTTTGATGCACGGGCGGGATAGGGTGTACGCTAAACACACCGTTCGGAGACGCGTTCCGTCCATCGTATAGTTTAAGCATAATTGAACAATGTAAGCCAAATTTGCTGAATCCGCGGCCTTCCGGCCATACTGCAATTCTGTCGCATTATATACATCCCTGGAGGTTCTCGTGTTCAGACTTCTTTTGCGGGAATAGCTGAAACTTGACCTTTACGTTGTATCACGAGAGAAACCTCGGAAGCGAAAGCTCGCGCTGCAGAACCCAGGTATCCTGGGTTCGAGTCCCACCCCTGCCCGCGTTTCGATCTGGATGAGCATCGTACCGGCGTGCGGTCGTGTATCACTACTGCGTGGTGCACGTTAAAGACCCCAGGTTAGCAGTCGTACTGCACTGGCAAAAATGCTCATCTACAGTGTGAACCAGTGTCGGCCCATCCTGGCAGACCTACCTTACACTGTATAAATCACTAAACATACAATTTGACTTTCTGACTTTTGATCTCGGCACTTATCCGTCTTTGCTTGAAATGTTTAGCCCTCGTATAGCATACACACCTGCGAAACCAAGCCTTGGCTTAATACCCAATTGTTCTCTTTGCATATACCACGAGATAGGTTAGGGTCTTCTGCGGAGGTGTTCACACCAGGGCTGGACAATTGATCGATTGACCATCCGAATAATCGATCAATGATTTAACCGCAGTAAATTTATTTAACCGGTTAATTGGTTTAGTTTTGCGTCAGGAATTTCGGGAAGAAAGTAAAAATGCTTGCTTCTTCTTCCTGCGCATTTATGCACTTCAGAATGCAGCACTGCTGTATTTCACGGTAAAACACTTTAGTATTCCCTATCGTTGTAATCCAGACTGATTGTCAGGCTAAATACAATGTAAAATATTGTATTGTTATAATGATTTGCCCTGTTTTTTGTGTGGAACAGCTTTAAGTTTCAAATTAGGTGTACATTCACATATAAATGACATCGCAAAAAAAAACTATTTTTATTACTTTTCTGATAATACGGTTGTAGATAAACACAACCAATTTTTCGATTAATGAATGGATGAAGAGGTAGCGATCAGTAGGGTTAAATTGTTTTATCCACGCCCAGCCCTACTTTACCCACTCAGTACTTGATGGGAATTAGTCGTGCGTGTCACAAATGCAACGAGGCATGATTCAAATGGCTGCGCCGCCATTCAGAAACACCAGATGGCGTGTAGGTCAACTAAGATTATTAGGGGTCGTGCAGCTGGAAACCGGCATGTTCCGCTTACCCTCGAGAAAGGCCAACGCGGTTCAGGGTCCGCAGAGAAGACATTTTCCTAAGCAAACGTTCTCGGTTTGAGTTAATTACCACTCCCCGCCGTCTTTCTTCGGTAAAATCCAGGATCCACAGACACCGCAGAGTTCACGAGGAGTGATCAGAATAAAACAAAGTTGAAATTGACCTAATTACCAAGTCATTTTGTTTTTATTGTCCTTTGAAACAGTCCCGAAAAAGTGCGTCACAACAACAACAAAAGCACGAAGTTTTTCTTACTGGGGTGGGGCGGTTGTACGAAAATACATTTTTCTTGAAACCATACTTTCGTAGAGAGTGTCGGTCAATGAAGTTCCAGAAATATATGGACGTAAGAGGCTAACAACCTGTAAGGTCTCAGCGACTGCATACCCGTCAGAAAGTGAGGACAGACTTACCGTGTCGGCGACAAACATTCAGACGAAGGAATCTATTCGATGACTTTAGCAGACGACAGATTCATTGCCCGAACGAGCCATATAGTGAACGAGCTATACGTCATCAAGCCATAATCCTGTGTTTATATGTTTTGAAAATAACACTTTCTCGATGGGACTTGACGGGCATGTGAACACTAGTCGTTTGTTTGTTTGAATACCTTATTTTATTTTGCGTACTTTTGTGTAAACACAAAAGGTGTCTGCGTAGCACGTACCGGTACCTCTGCCACACTGTATGAATAGCGTGAATAATTTTACACAAAGGACTGGTAGAATAACCAAACTGGCTTCTTTTTTAGGCTCATTTTGAAACTTTGCTGGCGTGAACCACGAAGTTGTGCCCAATATACTGTGGATCCCCGGCCGGTGTTTCAGTGCAAAACTTGCGGATAACCTCGGCCACGTCGCTCTGGAATTGCGTCTTCGATTCCTCGGGCAGCATGGGTGAAATGGGGTTCAATGAGCGTTCCCTTTCTGGAATAAAAAATAAATAAATGAAAAAAAGAACTTGCAAAAAACAATTTGTTTTCACGGGAAAGAAAAGAAGCGTGAGGTAAAGCGAATTATCTGTCCCAATAACGCTATTTTGCCATTAAAATGCCTCGTGATTTTTGGAAGCGTCACTTGTGACACTGATTATGGCGTACCCTACCGAAAAGCCCAGTATAACTTTTCACTATCTGGATTAGGGAACTGGAAATCTAACTGGAATTGTTTCCAGAAACCTGAAATTCAGATCGCAGACAAGGGAATAATTTCTGAAAACCCGAAATCTAGATAGAATCCAGAAAGATTTCCAGTTCCATAATCCAAAGAGCGAAAAGTTATGCTGGGATTTCGGTAGAAGTTATATCTCATGTAACCTCATGCTCTGTGTCACAAATCACACTTCGTTCTGGGGACTTGACAAATTTTCGACCTATATTTATTCGCAGAGTTTCCTTCCCAGGCCACGGTCACTCGTCGCCTCTGATAGCAAGGGCGCAGTGCTTGTACGTATTGTGCCTGGGATGCTTGTCTGACTGGTGTGTTTAGCGTCCTATTCCGCCCAGGCATCGAAGGGGGATCTCGAAGTGAAAACAAATGACGTCACAAAAGCCGGAGTGTCACGCTGTCGGATGTCGCGATCCTGGCGGTTGGTCGTAGGACTTCCGGCAAAAAGCGCGAGCGAACGCGAGCGTCGCTGACGTCACGGCGTCCCAACTCCTGGCCGCCGAAGTTTCCGAGGACTGTCCAAGCAGGAGAGCGACCTGCAGCAGAACAGGCGTCAGCCACGTCCACCAGCGCTGCTGTGACGCCGCCAGGATCGCGGCCGACGACAGCGTGACGCTTCTGCGACGTTATCGGGTGGATATCGAGGGACCACGTTTCTGGACGCATTAAACGCACCAGTCGGAGACGGGTTCCAGTCACCGTATAGTGATGGATTTTCGGCGAGGATGCAAGCCCCAACTGAACGCCGACACAGCACACGTGTCCAAACTGTGCCCCCGCGATGGCCTCTACGGCATGCAGGTGACGTAGCAAACACAACCCTATGGCCTTGTTATATCTATAGTTATGTCACTGACAGCTTCAAATGCGCACTGGGGTGTCGATAATCGTATTATCGCTCCCGAAGAACGAATCACGGAGCAAAAGCATGAGCATAATAAGCGATGGCCTGCGTCTGTTAAGTTGTTCTTGTTAGTCCCTATATAGTTCTCTGCAACGAACTAGGTGCTCCGGCAGCTTTTAGCAATGTTTGTCACCGCTGTCACACGGAGAGTGCGCGTTTCTACGTGTCCTTGGAGCAGGGAGAACAGTCACCCGCAAGTCTAGTCCTTGGAAAGTACGAATAGATATGTAATACACATACGCGCGATGTGACATGCGAGAAGTCAGGAGAACAATCAAAGGCGCAGCACTTCGTACAGCGCCCTTCGTATAGCCGTTTGAATCGGTCAGACAACTTTCCAGACAACATTCATGGTGGTACGCTCGAGAGCCGCCGTTTTCAAAGACAGCTCTCGATAAGCAGCGTCGTTTTCAAACGAAACTGCACTACTGAACGTTAGCGAGAAATCGATCCGTAGCCGCGGGTCTTTTTCGTCCGGCCACGCGTGATGGGTCTGGGCATAGGAAACTATGCCAAAGTCGTCACGAAAAAAAGCAAAAAAACTTACCGATGTGCTCCTCCACATTTCCGGGGTCTGTGCTTTGAGTCAGCACCTTCCAGGTGCGCGGCTTGAGGTTGGCACCCTCGAGAACGCGCAGCACGTAGGAGCTAAGGTCTGACGCCTGTTCGATGTCCTGAGTTTCTGGAATGAAGCGCTCGACGGCCTATACGAGAAAATAAAAAATAAGAATGATTGTATACACGAGTAAGCGATCCACTCCTCTATAGGCACGTCGCCCTCCACACACAGAACGGTGCACTGGTTATAGTCCCGCGCTTTTATTTGAGTGAGCTTTTATTTGCGCGATGTGCCAAACTATATGTACTCCGCTTCGCTTTTAAGTACAACCGCAGCCGACGCGCGGCGATTCGACGGAGCCAACCAAGCGGCTCCAAAAGTGAATCGTCACGGTGCCGCTTGGTTCAAGTGTGAACGCGTGCCTGCGCGTTCACACTTGCGTTAGCGAGGGCAGGAAGCTCGTGCTGAAGGCGGAGCTTCTAGTCTCAGCTTAACGATGAACGGAGTATTATAAACCAAACCGGCAGTCACACAGCTAATACATTTCATCACACTAAAGACAGTCTTCAGACACTGCCTGAGGCGTGCTCCTTCCTCCTACGACCGGTCCTATCATATTGGTACCATACAAAACTGTCCTGCAGAGATGTTCGAAGCAGACATATCTGTATAACAACAAGCCCGCTTCAATTCGAACCATGCTTGTGCCGCGTCCGCAGATAATCCTGTCATCATGTCTGCAGAGAAACTCTGTGTCTTTTGTATAATATATATGAGTAGATTGGGTTAAGGGATCCACGATCTTTTATATACTCTCGCTACGCAACCAACGAAATTGCGGTATTTGGTGATAAGAAGGCCAAAGATCGTATTCACGAAGTTATAAGCAAATTCTTTACTAGGAGGGGGAGGGGGGCGACATCCTCCGCTCATTTGCATTAGACGGCGCGCATATACTGCGACAATTTCTCCCCTGGTGGTTTGGACGTCTCGCGGTGCCGGAGATTGCAGTATACGCATGCACGCCCGCGCCCGAACCGCTGTGATTGGGCGATTGTATAAGAAGGATTCGATCGCCGACGTGGTGCCAATTGTGGACGGCTGCAAGAACCGCGGATCGCAGGGAAAGGACCACGTCCTTCTTTCGTTTTCCCCGGGACCCACGCGTGTGAGTATAGACGGCGTTTATGATATCCTGTTCCTGTTCTCGATTGATGCATCTCAACTAAATGATGGGGTATGCGCCTCGCAAGTGGGCTCATTTTCGTCTTCTGCGCATGAAAGGAAGTAGCGGTGACGTCAGAACGCCGAGCCCTGATTGGCTGATCGCGGCCTCCTATCTGAGCGTCGTCTGCCCTACCGTCTGCTCGCAACGTCGTCTGCGTCTGTCTTACCTTTCCTGCGACTTTCGGAAGTGCAGGTCTTTACGAGCGAGCTCGACTTCGCCTTTCAGAGAAGGCAGACGAAATAACTCGAGCGGTTCGTTGTTTTTGTCGAACAACTAGCAGACGCGCATCAAGGAGGGAAGTCAAAGTACTCACTGGCGAGGTGTCCCGAGACGCCGAGGTTTGTTTGCTAAGAACCAGAGTGAGCGTGTTAGTGTCCGCAAGTTCCCTCCCCAAATACTTTTCCCCCTTTCGTGTGCGGCAAGACTCCTCATTCTTTGACGGCGTCGGCGGGTTGGCGCAGTTAACGTCGTCTGCTTACGTCTGCTAGTCAAAGCGATGGCTCCTTGCCTTTCCTGCGTCTGTCGGAGATTCACCGCTTTTTCGGCGAGAGTCACCGTTGCCTCGGAAAACAAGGAGATGACAAGAGGAAGAGATTGACCTCTTAATCTAAAATTGAGGTCAGTGATCACAGTATAATACGGGAAGGGTTCACAAGGGTCGCGCGGGCACATTCCATTCAGCACGCCAGCCGGTCGTGGGCAGACTGGTCACCGAGTCGGAGTGGCTGCTAGGCCTATCTGCCGAGTTCGCTTGGTCGGTGTCGGTGGAATCGTGGCCGTTGGAGCATTTACCGGGTGTTTGTGGATCCAGCGTTCTTGTTCGTCGTGGTCTGGTTCAAGTACTTTTTACTTTTTTCTTGCTGCTTGAAGTCGGGACGCGTGAGAAGCGCACGTAGAAAAATAAACGTCCGTTGGTCGTCGCGACAAGTAACTGAGCGACGCTGTCGGCCATGCTGATTTGATCGTAACAAGTGCGTAGCTTCGGAGCTGTCGTAGGATTTTGTCGTAACCTGCGCAAAACTTACGAAAATTTCGGTTCGTGAATACGAATTTGTTCTTACAGTTTTGTCTTACGCATATTTTGGCGTAAGATCGTTTCGTGAATCTGGCCTCTGCACTTTCGAAAGTCGCAGGAAAGGTAAGACAGACGCAGACGACGTTGCGAGCAGACGACGTTGCAAAGGAGCAGACGACGCTCAGATAGGGGACCGCGATCAGCCAATCAGGGCTCGGCGTTCTGACGTCACCGCTACCCCCTGCGCGAGAAGCAGACGAACTTGCCCTCCGCATATCATTTTAGCCGGTGGGAATGGGCAGTTCGCTGCAGGTCTGCAGATTTTGACGCCGTTTCCAAAAAGCGTGGGCCGGATCGAACCGAGCCGGATTTTGTGTAAGAAACGTGTGTCCTCCTATCATTTTCACGAGGACGACCTCAGCAACCTGATTTTGAATAGTCCGGGGTGAGGAATTTTACATATTCGCCCCTTTTTTGTTTGGCATGCAAACTCAGTGGCGCCGTCTTTTGGTTAGCCCGTGCACACTTCCGGTCCACGTATTTTTCCAAACTTTCTTTAATCATCATTCTTTTATCCTTAAGAGTAAATTAAGTCTAACAGTGCTTTAAGTGGCCATTTCAGAAGACAACATGTATGTTCTATTGGGCAAATACTGCCAAACCCGCCGTTTGGCTCAGAACAGGAAGTGGTTTGGGGCTATTTGCGCTATTTCTGCACACTGGCGCCACCACCAGCGCGAGCTCTTTTTCTCGAAATGGCTTTGTACTTCGTCCTTCTCCATAGTCTATGTTATTACAATATCGATGATCGAATCATTCGGATTAATTCAAAGTTTCCTGTTGATATAAAAAAACCTTTTCTGCTGGAGAGCAGCTTTCCACATCGTAAACATTTAAAGATGCAGAACTTTTTGTATGAAAACATGCTTGAGCTCCACGAACTCATTAACAATCATAATAACACGCTGTCAAGCAAGATGCTTGTACTGGCATTTGTGGTGTGCGCCCGCTCTCACAACCAATACCTCCCGATTCCGCGATTATTAAAGCAGTGTGTTGTAGACCGCAGGCTGAAGCAAAACAGCATGCCATCGGGGAACTTGGCCAACGGCCCTGCAAAACAGGGCGCCACCAAAAGCAGGAATTTCAAGAACGTCGCCAGTGGTTAAAATTGGTTGAGGAATAAAGCATTGTCAGTGTTTGAATGAAATTAACCATTTTTGTAGCGTGAGCTACACTGGCCGAGTTGAGCAGTTTTGCGTGGCTCGCATAATGAGCCGTGTTCCAGTTGCGCAAGAGGAGCAGTGACGTCACACACGGCGCACAGCTGGCGCGCCGGAGCCGCCGGCGCCGCGGGCTCCGCCGCCACCGTGCGCGCCTGGATGGTCTGCGCATTCCAAAGGAGTGACGTCATTGCCGCGGCAGGCGCGGTGGCGCCACCGCGTGCCCAGCTGTGCGCCTCCGTTGCGCAGTAGCCAAGTCTGACGCTGCACCGGAGCCGCTTGATAGCGCCTCTCATTTTGTGCGCATAAGCTCACGCTACGTATATCATGGCATAGCCGAGCTAAGCCACCACAATTTTGTTTATTTCTAAAGGGTGTTCCAAAATACAACTTATGATCCGCACTCAAATTGCCCGCAAATATCAGCGACCTGAGACATTAAGCAGAACTATTTCTCGAATACGTGTTTTACTGGTCACATTCGCACAAAAAAATCAAAATAAAATGATGTCTTGATTCTGATTAATAAAAGAAATGAACTGGCTATGGCACAAGACATTCTTGCAAATCATTCTTTTTTCTTGCGTACTTGGAGTTGAGATTTGAAAATTTAATGCGATAATGTGACCAGTTAAGGACACATTTGAGGAACGCGAAGCCGCTGATTTACGCTGTCTCATTTTATACCTGCAATATATTTGGGGACACGTGGTAAAATAATTTCCCAGTCTTATCGCGTTTTTCTGCAGGTGCTCGTACTGCGAAAAATATACCGCGGACTTTTCGATGCAGGGACTTTTGGTGTACGGACTTTTCGGTGCACGGACTTTTCGGTGCACGGACTTTTCGGTGCATGGCCAATCAAAATCACGAGTCTCTTTTAGTTTTCCTCTAAACGCAATTGAAGCACTATTTTAGCTAGAAATTTATTTTTTCGCACTTTGTAGCATTTTATACTTGGACATCCAATTAGATTACCTACTGATATACCACCTAAGTGACTTTGTCAGGCGCAGTACTATCCTGCGTGAGGATTGGAGGCGTTGGACGTTATAATTTGTTTGTCAGTGTCTTTTCTCTAACGTACGCACTAGTTGCATCCAGACATGTACAAGTTACTCAAAAAAAGTAATTAAGTTAAGTTACTGAGTATTGACTTCAAAAGTAATTTGAGTAGAGTAGAAATTACTCAAAAAGAAAGTAATTGAGAAAATGACTAATTACCGTAAAAAGTAGCGAATTACTTTTGGAGTTACTTTTCAAGTTACTTTTATATGTTTTTTATGGTAAAAGGAAAGTACAGAGGTTTTGATTCGTTAGCGAAATTGTGCTAGCCAAATATAAATCACCTTGTTTTTTTTCACCGAAATGCTTGAATAGCTGGTTCTGCTTCTGCGTGCCTAATTGTTTTGTACTTTCTTGTTTGTTTGGTCAATGATGTACTGCGAATGTGTCATTTCTACCTTGAGGTTTAGCACTGTCCGAGCTTGTTTTTTTGGACAGTGTTTGCTTGTTCACAGTGTTGTGTAAAGTACATCTAAAAAGTACTTGAAGTAAAGTACAAAGTAAAATAGAGGTTATGTACTTCAAGTGAAGTAGTAAGTACACCGGGGGCAATGTACTTGAAGTAACGTATATAAAAAACAATATATTTCAAGGTAAAGTACAAGCACTTTTAACATAATCTTTTATGATGCCCTTTCATTCCCTATACAGTGTTTTTTAACCGCTATACATTGCTCCAGGGGTAATCGGAGCTGCATCCGCTTTTTACGGAAATGGCAGCAAATATTCTAGAAGGTCAAATCGCCGCAGAGTAGTTTTTTACTCTCGCTGACGAGCTATTTGGACACAATCAGCTTATAAGGCACTTATTTCCACCGGTCTTACAGCCGCCATTACTTCACTCAAAGAAATGACCAGATGACGTCTCGAAAGAGCGCGTTTTCACAAAACAATACCGCCATTTTTTTTTCAAATTCGGGGAATGTACATTGAATTTGGGAGTTTGATTTTCCTCGGAAAATAGAAGTACATGTTCAGAAAATTTACTTCAAGTAAAGTGAAATTTTTCTAAACAGATAGTACTGTAAGTACCATGTACAGAGAGTACTTCCCAACATTGCTTGTTTATTATTCTTTATATCAAAACGTTGGGGGTATTACTAAAAGTTTCTCGAAGGATCTTTGAATCTTTGAAGACCTACATATTCTGAGTTTTAGGGAGGAAAGGCAACGCAAAAGGTAATCTTTGCGTTGCTCTTTAGCACGCGATTCTGCGAGTACAGCACAAATTACGGGAGCACCAGATGAGTTTCAGAGCAGGGGCTGCATTTTGTTGCCTCCTTTGAGTCAGGATCAGTGTGGGCACGTCCTGTAGTGGGCAAGAGTTTCTACGTTGGCGAGAAGCGGGGACCAGCCCTTTCTTCAAAATGAGCCAAGCCTCCTTGAGCTTCGGGACTTAGAGAAACCCCAGGCTTGGCGCTAATCCGGCAGTTACTCGGCCTCTCTTGCGTCGTGTCTTTTCGCTCCCCGCGTCTCGTAACAGTGTTATTGCAGGAAGGGGGGATGGAGGCTTGTAAAAAGTTTTGGGGGTTTTGGACACTCCAAACCCTTTTTTCCACCCCCGTCTCTCCTTCCTACGCCACATGTTTCCCCTTCTTTGCAAATATCAGCTGATCTTCCAACATCTTATCTCCTTTGTGCAAGAATGATTGTTGATAGGCACAACAACCTCTAAAATTCGAAAGTAATTGGTAACTTGAGTAGAATTTACTAAAAAAGTAATTGAAGTAAACTACTAATTATCGAAATCAAAATGTAATTGAAAGTTACTAAACTACTCAGAAAAGTAGTTAAACTACAGTAACTTCAGTAGAGTAGTTGAACTACGTACAAGTCTGGTCGCATCACATTTGTCACGTAATTTTCAACAATCTCCAAGCTTCTTGCTGTTGGGCCTTTCCTACACATATTACCAATATCAAAGCCCAGACCTTTACAGAAAGCGCCGAGAACGCCTGTATCGACTCAACGCCGTGATGTGATGTCTCTAGTGCGTACGCTGGAAAAGAGACACCGGCAAATTAAACATAACGTTCAACGTATCCAGTCCTCCCGCAGGATGGAGCTGCGCCTAACAAAGCTCCTTAGGTCGTATATGAGTAAGTGCCCGTAAATGAATGACCAAGTCTACAAATTTACAAAGTACGAAAAAAATCACTTCTACCTAAAGTAGTGCTTATTACTTTTAGAGAAAAAAACCCCCAAAAAAACACCTTGCGATTTCGAATTACCGTGCGCCGAAATGTCCGTGCACCGACAGTCCGTGCACCGAAATGTCCGCACACCGAAAAGACCCACACCGGAAACGTCCCACACCGAAATGTCCGGATCCTCCCCTTGCCCACCAGCGAATGCTTGATAACCATGACTTCCATGATAATAGGTGGCGCCTCCTACAATTTCCAATTCAATAGGAAAAACCCAAGGTTGCTGGTCATCAAGCCATTCAAACTTCGTCAAACCTGTCCGCGCCAAGGCCATTGCATTATCGGGGAGTATGGTGTATTCTCCCTAGTAAAGTATTTGTTATAAGCGTGAACAAAATAGGCCTACGCTTTGCATTTGTTAACTTATATTCTGGCGCTGGCAGCGTGTCATACCAGCAGATCGATTCGAAGATTATAAGTGTTATTTAGACATTTCGGCCCTTCGAGGTTAGAGACGATAAAAGCGGGACTGAATTCAGCATTTGTTGTTGCGAGGAACGTTCATCCTTCTTAAATCTGAGGTCACAAAACCCTGAGTGTAGATGGGCAGATCTGTAGATTTTTGTATTTTTGTTACAATGTTCTTCTCAATAAAATTTTAGCGGTAAATTACCCTGTATCAACACAATGCAAAGAAAGTTTGGAAACAGGGAAGGACCACTTAGAATCTAGTTTATGCGATACTAAACGTGGGCATATCGGAAAGTTCTTATTAATTAACACGGTACTGTTGGAAGGGATGAGTCAAGACCATGGATAATCCGAATGTCGTATTAAGCTGTGAGACCCATTTCTTCTTTTTTCTTAAATTGTGATTTTAAACACTTGCAACCAAAACAGAAGTCCTTGTAGAATTATGAGTTTACTTACTGAATCATTGGGTTCAAAATTAATGACATACCAATGTAATGTTTGAAGAGTTTGCGCAGCAGAGTAGCTTCGCTTGCCTTGTGCGTTCGGTTTCACTTGATTACAAGAGACAATTTGTGTACGCTTTATGCATTTAACTTTTAATTGAATGTACTATATGGAGGCTCGTGTGCCTTGATATACTTTGAAGTTGCGCGTACAAAGAAACGTGGAGTCGCTGTTGTGGATTTGTAGGTAGGAACAGGGTGTAAGATAGACAGGTGGGGAAACGGCCCATAGAAGCCTACCGCTGCGCCGTGACCGGATTGTGTACTCGTCTGCTTGCGGGTACCCCCGATTTGCGACAGATGGCGCTGCGGCGAGAGTAAAAAAATCGGAATCGGATTTTCATGGAACTCTATGGAAGAGTGCGCAAAATAAACCGAGAGCACGACAGTCCTCCATCGAAAATCAACGAGAAACCCTCTCCGTCAGTTTAGCCGGTCGCCACCGGTCGCCCACCCGGAGTGAGGGTTCGCGGTGCTCCACATAGACGGCGCCACAGAAAAAGAGAAAACCGAGGGGGACACAATCCGGTCGCTCATTTGGCTCTCGTTTCCCCACCTGTCTATCTTACACCCTGGGTAGGAACCGTTTCACCATTCACTAAAAGGTCAAAGTATAAGAAATAGATGAACGAATACACTTACTGCTTTGTACGACTTCCATCGATCCATTTCCACAATTCTCCTCCACACTGTGTACATTGCGTGTCGAGCCGTGAACACTAGCAGGCACTCGCCGTCGTCGGTCATCAAGTTTGCCACGTTGCGCAGAGCAGCGCTGAGGTCCTCCGCCCAGTTGAGTGCGAAGAAAGAGTAGACGCGGTCAAACTTGCCGTACTTCTGCACGAGTCCCGAGACGTCGCTTCCGATGTCGTGGACCTCGTACGTGATCTGCGGATGCCCAAAGTTCTCCCTGGCGTACTCCACCATTGCTTTGGAGACGTCGGTGGCCACAATCCTGCGGCAGGGCTGGCAGCGCGGCAACAGTTCTTGCCGGGTGAAGTCGCCCGTTCCGCAGCCCACGTCGAGGAACTGCTGGCTGGCGTTCGGCTCGCTGCCGAACGACATTTGCGCCGAGTCGAGAATTTGGATGTTAAAGTTTCGCTGGCCGTGGTTGGCTTTGATGTAGAGCTCCGGAAGAATCGTCGACTCAAGTGGCTGATGGTCGGCAGTGTTAGCATCGGAAAACGCATTGGCCATATTGCTGCAGAAGCTTTCCCAACTGTCGAAAAAACAAAACACGTTAAGGTTTTGCTTTGGTAGGAATTCCTGAAACATGAGCCTGCAGCACGGATGATTGACCTAAATTTACGTGATATCGCAGATGGAAACTGTCCTGGATCTTTACTTCTTACTTCAATTCACGGTAATGTCACTGTTTCGGTGACTAAACGTAGAAGAAATTGTGAGCAGCAGCAGAGGCTTCATTTTCCTCGTTTTGAGCAGAGCCTGCTCTTTTCCAAGTGTATAGGGTTAAAAAGAGCAGGCTCTGCTCGAAATGTCGAAAATAAAGCCTCTGCTGTTGCTCACAATTTGTTCTACGTCTGATACTCTCTTGGTGAAGAACCGCTTATTAACACTTTGGATTTTGGTGACTACTATTATAGGGGTGAGCTGCGGAAAACGATAAACAATGATTGACACGCAAAACACAAGGAGCTTATGTCTTAAATACCCGATAAGCATTGCATTACATTAAATTGTCGTGTTAAATGAAAGAATCCAAAAAAATGCGAAAATTATTTTTGCAATTTTTTTGTAGTGTTTTTTGTGTGAATGTTGCTGAATGCGAGGATTTGAAAACCTCCAAAAGCAATCACTATTTCTTAAATAAATCTCGCTTTTGGATTTGGTACCTATTTCAGGTGATTAACCAGGGGGATGTTCACCGAAAGGTTTACATTTCTATTTCAAATGGACAAACTGACGACCGCAAAGATGCAAGTCTGCGATTTTGGCCAAACGTTTTTGTTTTATAAAATAACAGAAAGACAGAGAATACACACACACAAAACAGAGTTGCAAAGCATTCCGTAAGTGAAAATTAAGCATTTACTGAAATAAATACGTTCCTAATAAATCCAAATTCTTATATGTACACAAAACATAT
The DNA here is from genome assembly GCA_037355805.1 of Ixodes ricinus. Taxonomy (NCBI): domain Eukaryota; kingdom Metazoa; phylum Arthropoda; class Arachnida; order Ixodida; family Ixodidae; genus Ixodes; species Ixodes ricinus. Next base: position 27,497 of record JAZHYW010039607.1, on the reverse strand, counting down.
TTTCGTAAAATCAATGTTACAATTTTGCTTTAAAAATTACGTACATCAGGTCTTGAGAAGCGTTTGTGACTCTCGTGTTTATACAAAACTTTTGAATGAATCAGAGATCAGAAAATGGCAGGGATTGAAGATGCTCAAAAGCTCCGGATAACACCTGTATTCACACAGGGGACTATGTTTTATACGTCTTATACTGCCGAGCTGCTTTTCTAGCGGGCTTTATTCAACCCTAAATCTAGAGTAATGTTTTACGAGTAACAGTGTTGTCTTTTTCTAAATACTCCTCGTTCAATGCGTGGCCAAATGTAATGAACCCTGGTCTTGAGTCGTAACAGCGATGGCGACGCATTATTTATCGATGTCTGCAGATTGGCGTGCACAGAAATCCTCTCGCGAATGGTTGAAACGTAATCTTTACAAGGATATACAACCGAGGGGTTTATGTTATCTTTCAGCTTTATTGTTCAAATCTGCGCTGGCCGAAAAGGATTAAATCAGAACGAAAGGCTCGAGAGATAACAGATTAGATCAATGAAAGTGCGACAATTCCCGCTTTGATGCTTCAGGAATAACTTACATGATCTTCACGAATTCTGGCGCAGCACGGTGTAGTGAACACCTCAAGTCTACACTCTGCTACGTAATGTTTTACACACGACAAAAAAAGCTGAAAGTCACCAGATGTGTAATTATTACTTCTATCACAGTACGCGCGTTACAAAATGCCTGTATGATTGAAGTCGTGCACCTGTGCCCCGCGAACGTTTTCGGATGTAAAGTTCTGAAGTTGCAGCAGCGGTTCGAAAAAATTAGCAATATATTCGAAACTTTTAGAAACTATTGTGGTAAAATATTTGCCGGCTTTCTATCTTCAAAATTCTTCACGCAAAAAGAAGAAAGAAATGATTTGAGTATACATTTAGAAATGCAAGAATATTCCGACTTTAGACAGTCGCCTGGATAGTTTGTCAGTGCAGTGTAGAACTGCCGACGCTTTCACGACTCGACGCATTTGTTCGACGTAAAGGAAACTATTAAAGTTTGGACTTTTTCTTACAAAACTTCTTCGCAACGGCATTGAAGCGCTTCGTACTTGACCGCACCGCGGCACTGGCGTTGAGATGGGGACAGAGAGCCGCCAATTTAATCATCACCGCTTGAAGTCTGGCAACTAGAAAATGTTATCGGAATGTCAATCCTACCTGAATAGACCCTTTTCAAAAGTCAGAGCCACCTTGTGGCAGTTCCAAAAGCTCCAGTATGGCCGCTTTAATGGCGGCGATAGCAGATCATGCTCGGCTAAATCAAGTACGCTGGATTTCGTGAATCGAAGGTGACGTAAAGAGACCAACGTCTTTTCCCCTTTCTGCTTTATGCTTTCGAAGACGTACGCTTTTTCTGTTGTGTGGAAGCTGTGTAGCGCCACCTAAAGTCACGGGATCCTGGGAAAGTAGTGCCAAGCTCCCCGTATGGTCGCCATCTTGGTTTGTAAAATGAGCAATTTTTCCTTGACCCCTCCGTCCTTAATGAGCCGATCTAAATTAGCTGGTGATGGGTAGCTTTATGGAGATGTTTCTTGTATACCGAGATTTTGCTATCCACACCCCGGCGAAACAAGTGGACATGTCTGTACCCCCGCCACATGCTGTGTCGGTGCTTGGAGGCACTGAAAAATAAGTTTTCTGTTTTGAGATACGCAAGAAGAACAATATTATTGTAAGAGATCCGTGGAGATGGGCAAGATTGATAAGTTGATTGCATACACAGTGCCAAAGACGCTTATATTGGCGAGGAACGCTTCCAGTATGATGATGCTCCATGGTGATCTTGGCGCGACTGGTTTGGAACGAGGCCCCTGGAAGCTTCGAAGATTTGAAGGGACCGAAGATAGCGATTTCCATGGCAACGTAGACCGATTAGCCAATCGCCTTGCGAGGTTTCGGTCGTCCTGTATGTTAGTATCTGTGTCCGGCGCTACTTTCCCAGGATCCAGTGACTTTAGCGCCACCATTAGAGAGTCGGGTTTGGCTCCGCACAGGGTGGGTAGATCGACTTTCGGAAAGTGTCTATTACACACCCCTAAATTTTGGTGACGCGTCGTGACACTGAAAGCGTTTTGTTAGCGTGCGGATCAATGCTCCTTTATCTGCGACAATCTCCGGAAATTATATCATATTAAATTTAATTTTCTTGCCGTAAAATTAATTTTCGATAGCGCCACCACCGTCGAAATACAGCGCCGCGAGTGGTCGGCACCTATCGAAGTGGAGTGGAATATAATAGAAAGGCCCGAAGAGGGGTGCACACGGCACGATTCTCTGCTGATCATTTCAAAACACTGAGTTCCATCTGCCTGAAAACGTAACAGCTGCGAGTGAAGACAGGCAAACAATTAATACGCCTACATCCCGTCGAGCGTACGTGCGAACACCTTGTATACCACATTGCTCCTGAATAGATGTGGGCTTGAGGAGCGTCGCAGGTGCACATATATACAGAGCAATGTGGAACCGAATATTTGAAGTCGCGGTCACACTATTAATACATCTAACAGAGAACAGTCCGCAAACACTGTCTGAGACGTGTTTCTTCCTTGTATGAACGTGCTGTCACATGGGTCACACACAAACTGTCTGCAGCTATGTTAGAAGCATTAAAAAATTTATGAAACAAACATGCTTCCAACATCTGCTTGATGAGACACCGCGGATAATTATCTGCGGACACCGCGGATAATTTTCTCATCGTGTCTTTGGCGAACGTCGTTGTCTTTTGTATGATGCATGAGCAGTTTGAGTGCAGGTTTTAATGATTCGGATCGGCTGTGTGTGCTCAAGTTGTTTGCGCACGCGTGTACTCCGAGCATGTATTGGACCCGAAGGCTGCGTCAGCGCTCGGCAAGGACTCGGAATCCAGTCACCCATGCGCTTCGTGCCCAAGGATGGATGAATGACGACTGTACCCTGTATAACCGGTGGTAGCTTGCGCCACCTAGCCTAGAAATTAAAAACAAAAAGTATGATTTCTTTCCTTCGCCAATTTGCTTACCCCCTGCAATTTCGTAACTGCCCCAGGACTGGCAACTGCCAATGTGGCTTGATGGGGGCTTAGAAAGGGGTATATCCAGTTCTCGCTCAAATCCTTGAGAGATCTATACAAGGTGTTAGATTTTAATTCAAACTGATTTATCTTTTTTTTAAAAAATGCGGTTTGTGCAGGTCTGTTGTATACGGCCAGGGGCACATTATATGGGCGGCCGATGTTCGCAATAAGTCGGATGATTAACCTAAAACTTCTTAATAAGCTATTTTAGTTGGTTAAAATACTTGCTTAACGTCATCAAAAACAACCAAATCATTCAATTCTAGAACGACTTGAGGCATCTGGGTAACGCGGGAGTGCACCACAGTTACCATTCGCGCAGCAGGCGCAAGGCTAACGGCGGGGAAACGCGGGTTATTAAATTCTCATCCGCATTGCCTCGCCGCTATGCAGAGCGCAGGGTCGTCTGCTTCTTTGCAGGGGTTGGAGTGGCGTCAGAACGCCGAGCTCTAATTGGCTCTGATTGAAGGATAGTGGGTAGACCTCAAGGCAGCTTGCTTTGAGGTCTACCCACTAGCCTTTCAACAGAGCCAATCGGAGCTCGGCGTTCTTACGCCACTCCAACCCCTGCAAAGTCGCAGACGAACTTGCGCTCTGCATAGCTTTGCGCCTGCTGCACGAGGGGTAACTTTGGTGCATCCGTGCGTTTTCCACATTCTTCAAGTCGATCTAAAATTGACCGATTTTGGGATTTTCGATGACGTTTTTCAATAAGTTTCTATCGAAACCATTTGTGTATTTTTACGAATTGAAAAGTAAATTAAGAACTTTCAGTTAATTATCCGACTTATCGTGAAGCTCAGCCGCCTATATAATTTCCCCTTGCCGTATAACTCACCCGCACAAACAGCAGTAATGTACCCTTGCGCATTTTTTTTTTAAACCTGGTTTAATTCAAATTGAACACCACATATAATACGCGAGAGCGCCGGCCTACGGATCCCCAGGTGGCGGGCTCGAATCCCGGCCGAGGTGACCTCAATCTGACGGAGGCTGAGAAGGCGCCCGGTGTAACCGAGCTTTCGTTGCACGTCAAAAGACCCCCCCCCCTCCCCCAGATGGTCAAAATTAGTCCTCAGTCCTGCGATGGGGCGTGCCAGATGCCCTTCGTTGGCTAAGCACGAAAAACCCCAAAATTTGATTTGATTGATTTCACGTATCATACGTATCATAGGTAACAGGGGTCAGAAAATGGCAGCAGCTGGAGATGCTCAAAAGCTCCTTATAAACCTGTATTCACACTGGGGACTATGTTTTATACTTCTTATTCTACCGAGCTGCTTTTCTAGAGGGCTTTATTGAACCCTAAATCCAGAGTAATGGTTTCAGGTAACTGTATTTTCGTTTTCTAAATACCCTCGTGCAATGCGTGGCCATGTTTAGTGAATCCTGATCTTGAGTCGTAACTGCAATGGCGACGCATCATTTATCGATGTCTGCATATTGGCGTGCACGGAAATCTTCTCGCGAACGGTTGAAACCGAATCTGTACAAGGAGATACAACCGAGGGGTTTATGTTATCTTTCAGCTTCGTTGTTCAAAACTGCGCTGACGAAAAGGGTTATATCAGAACGAAAGGTTCTAGAGATGACAGATTAGATCAATAAAGGTGCGACAATTCCCGTTTTCATGCTTCAGGAATAACTCTGTAGGATTGTAACGTCGACCACGGATTTGAAGAGACACAAGGGGATTTGCGGAGCGCCAGGTTTGTCTGCTTCATTTGCAGGGGTTGCGGTGACGTCAGAACGCCGATCTCTGATTGGCTCTGATTGGAAGGATAGTGGGTAGACCTCAAGGCAGCTTGCTTTGAGGTCTGCCCACTATCCTTCCAATCGGAGCCGATCAGAGCTCGGCGTTCTGACGTCACCGCTACCCCTGCAAAAGAAGCAGACGAACTTGTAATGCGCTCCGCATATTCTGTTTCTCTTCAAGTTCGCAGTCGACGTTACAATCCGACGGAGCCAATCCAGCAACGTAAAAAGCGGATCGTCATCTTTGCGGTCGTCGTCTTTGCGTCTTTTCCGTCACCGGCTAAAGTAATCACGGATAGAAACGCACGATCGCGGCGGATTCACAGCACGTGATTGGTTTAAGTCGGAATAGCAAACGCACAATGACAACCAGCGCCGTCACGATGCACTTTCGACTACTTGACAGGCTTCATAGGGTCGGGGTTTGACTTAAAAGTGGAACAAAGTCTAGTAACTTTGTGCGGAGAGTAGCGTCAAGTTTATCAAAGGATACACGACACAATAGAGTGACTAGACAAGATAATGAGCTGCCGAATCCCCCTGCGAGTATACACCAACACAGTGTTTGCAAACAAGTTCGCATTGCCCACTGTGGGCACTGCGCGTGCGCAAAAGCCAAATTCCGGAAGAGTGAAGCGTCTGCGCATGCGCAGTACCGACAGCAGCGCCACCATGACGTAACGTCAGTGAGTTGAGTTGGCCTATACAGACACCTTGTGTGCTTTCAGTTCCGAGCACGCGGAATGCACATGTGCTGCTCGGCGAAGAGACGTGCAGCTGTTGGTGCAAATCGCACCACGTGAGGTGTGTTTTACGCTCTCGCGACCTTCAACCCGGGGAAATTTTTCCTCGCAGCGCTTTGAAACCGCGCAAACCTGCCTTTTCCGTCGGCACCGCGCATGTCGCAACGCAAGCGGCCGTGCGTCATCTAACCCCAATGTGCCGGCTTTTTGATTTTGCATTTTGTGTCACTTACTGCCTTTTGGTGCTGGCGGAGAGTTGTTTTTCGTGTCTGAATCTAAGGCGCGTGTCTGTTTTTGACGAGGTTTGCGATGTGTACAAACGCAGTGAAACACCTCTGGCGCGTACCTTATGGGCTGCCTTCATGATATGTTTTGCCCCAGTCTCGGGGTTTTTAGTCAAATGTTTAACCACCACCAGCTGGTTTGCGCCCTAACCTTTGGTTCACTAAGTCTTACTATTGACGAATGTTCTCTTAAACATAAGACAAACAGCTCGTTTCAGCGGTTACACCTTTATTCAATGTATTAGTCAAATTTCTGGCATGCATCAGACAGCGAGAATTTAGTCTGTCCTGATAGGGCGACCTGGACCGGCTGGCTAGAAATTGAGTTTGAGATAATACCGCGTGGAAGAAAGCACTGCCAAAGCTAGCACACGAGCGGACCCTGCACATGAAGTCGAGTCTGAGGCGCTCACGGGCCTCAGGCTTCGCAGGCATTCTGCCACTGTCTTAGCTGATGCTCTGTTTCTGACAACCTGGCCCTGGTGCCTTTGTAGATGAGTGGTTTCGCCAGTGGAACACGACAGCTAGCGTGGGGTTGAAATGGACATGGGTGGGGATTGACGTCAGGATGATTGGGTTCTGCATCACGAGCTTTCCCTCCACGCGCTCCTATACTCTGTTCACCTTTAAGCTGGGGTCACATTGCTCACACACCATACAAAAGACTGTCTGCAAACACGAGTCACAGCAACTATCCGTGGTTCGAATGCCGCGTGCCCAAGTTTTCTCCTTGAACTCATTGCCATGCGGCATTCGAAGCACAGATCTCGAGGGGACTGGCGTTCGAATCTGCATGCAGACTGTCTTTCGTGCGATGTATAACCGGTGTGACCCCGGCGTAAAGCTGAAACTGCAGCCAATGTCACAAGCACGAGAGCACAAGCTCGCGGCTTTGAAAAGTTCTTCCACAGAAACGTGACGTCAGGCTCCTCAGCACAGCCGGAGGAGCCTGCTCTTACAAAAAAATGAAACGAGTTTCAATTGAATAGAAACTCAATTGAAATTCATTGATCATTTTTGTAAGGGTGACGCCGGACATAATCACGCCTGACAAGCTGGCGTGATTATGAGCGCCGCCACGCGGTGGCTTATCCGTGTTACAATCTCGCGTTTCGGAGTTGCGGAGGTCTCCACACCTGCATGACGACAGTCGTGACGTATTAATTTCGATTCTTGTAGTCCGCGGTGCGTTCCGCCAATGTCTATGAACTCGATAGGACGAGGATTTCGACTAGCAAGGGGACTCGGAAAATGTCAGCGAGGGCGAGTAGTCACTCTGGTGACGGACAGGGGATTCAGTCTAGAACCCTGCGAACCATCTGACAGACCGATCGTCCGCCCGGCAAATTCTGAAGGGGGCCGGGGTCGCCAAGAAATGCCTCGCATTTAATAATGCTTGGCTGACTTACAGGTATGCGCTATTAGGTGTTTTCTTAACAACGTACTCACTTACAAGTTTGCTTCGCTCTTAGTGCGGTCCGTAAGCTCTTCTGCTTTTTTTTTCCTTGGAAAAAAATTGTCGGCACAACCCCTGGTAGCAGCCGAATGAATGTTCTCGGTAGGAAGACCCAGACCCCTGAGGGCAGGGGGCCGCCTTTCGGGCTCTTCATCGCGAAAATGGTCACCGTACAGGCGATCGGTTTTCAGCGGCGCCCGAGACGCGCGAAACGGATCCAGACGCTTCGGAATTTCCCATTGTTCGGAAATTCGTGGCTCGGCGTCTCGCAGTTCAGCACGCTGTTGTCGCAGCCCTCTGCCGCGAAATAGCACAGCATCCTGCACGCGAACGTGATAAGTACAAACACAGAAACAACTCGGTGGTATAAAAACAGTCGTGCGACGCGCGAAGCAACGCAATTGCGTAATTGCGTTCACGGCTAGGGTATCTATATGAGTACGGTGTACCGCCGAGGGTGGCGCCACTGCGGAAGAGGCAACACGTCACGATCCCCCAACAAAGCTTCGGCCCCCCAATTACCAGGTGCAAGTGGAAGATCGTTTTATTCGTTTTGAAATTACTTTTCTTGCGTTTACACACGAGAGACTGATGTTGCACACGTGCTGATGCGACGTGGTATAGACCTATAACAGTAAAATGAGCCCTAAAGTTCGCTTCCGTACCCCTTTAAGGGTGAACTTAGCGCGTACTCATTGTTGTGGGAATGCGTGTCACGTCACGAGGAAGTGCCCGAAAACCAGAGTGCCTGAATGGTATACGGAGAGCAAGTCGTCTGCTTCTGGCGCAGGAGTTGCGGTGACGTCAGAACGACGGCGAGCTCTGATTGGCTCTGATTGAAATGATAGTGGGTAGACCTCAATGCTAGATGCCTTGAGGCCTACCCACTATTTTTTTTTTCAATAAAACCTCGGTGTTCTGACATGATTGTAAGTAACCCTTGTGCAAGAAGCAGACAAACTTGCGCTCCGAAGCCTCTTCATAAAGTTTTGCTCTTTGATCGAAAGAGTTCTAAAGGTCTTGTCCGGTGATATCCGGAAGTTACTACGTTTTGGCGCTGGTCACGTAGAGAGGTCGTAAATACTATAGTGATATGTGATATTTTTTTCTTTAAAAGACGCCCCAATATTCGTTAAATCAATTATAAGATCAATACGAAACTTCATGTCAAATTTCGCAAGTATGCATCGCTGGTAGTGTCATGACGTCACATCAGACATGGTAACGTCAGAGTCGCGGGAGTTGACCTATTCCCGGTTTTGATCAACATGGTTGGTGGTACACAAAGATCATCCTCGAAGAATTGAGCTTCCCTCAATACCGTAAATCTTGTCTTTCTCAGAACGCAGTTATTTTACTGAGGCAGCAGTCAAAAGGTGAGGTGGCTCTCTTTGTCGGATGTTACGTCAGAGCTTCCGTTGTTGCCAACGAACACGCTGTGTGTTTTGCAGGTGCAATCTGAGCAGTTGGGCTCTGTTTAAAACTGAATTACGTGTGCGGCGGAGGATTAAAAATTCGCATACTGTGTGGATAACATTCCTAAAAGCAATGACAATATAATTGAAGTGTTTTCTGAAAAAAACAAAATTTTACCGGACAATTCCTTTAAGCGAGGCGGCTTGAAAACACATTAAAGTTAACTGCGGCCATTTTCTTTCAAGTCTGCTTTTAGCACTTGCCTCGTTCTCGGCGCTCTTATGATTACTTCCAAAATTCAATAACGGTGCGCAGTCGAGCTGGTGGAATTTTACCGTGGTTACCAGTTTTTATCACAGTAAACTTTCGCCAATTCCAGTTTAATATTTTTCGCCAATCCCAGTTTAATATTAATATTCAGTGAAAACACCAGGAAGCCTTAAGTTAGAGTGCCTTCATGCACATGCACATCGAGGAAACAGTTCTAGGAATACAATATTTCTTCTACAAGGTCATTGTCACAGCCCCTTCTTATTCCCTCGATGGATGTTTTCAAGTCTAATAATAAACATGTAAGTATACTACAGTAGATTCGTAAGCACAACATGTACATTCAACTTTAGACAGTACCAGGGCCGAATTAAGGAATTTTGGGGCCCTTGGCTAAGGCTCTTCATGAGGCCCCTAATGCTGACGATAATACTGACTATGATAACGATGGTGGTGGTGGCAACAACCATGACGGCAATGTGTATATTTCACCATTTTACGAAATACAAATGTTCGTTTTATTATACACCTTGGGACGTTTCTGTATCGGTAGATTCAATAATTAGAAAATTCAGGTTCCACTGGGTGAAAATGAAGCAGATGCGATTGTGGATTAGAGGGTGTTTTGGAACAAAACGCGAAGCAATGAACGGTGGGAGAAAATGTTAATAAGCGTCGCGCACATTGAGCATCTCCACAGAGCCTCGTAAACTTCCGTTGAAAAATTTAAAATGATGACTCCGCGTTCCTATGAACTTGTTGACCAGGTGTACAACCTTATTCATACAGTACGTGTCTTTGCTGGCTTGCATAAATTCATCATGATGTTCAGTTAGAAAGATGGCACAGATGACCTTCTTGATGTCAAGTGGCATGATTACTTGGGCACAATTGCAATAGACAGTAACCCAAACCATGTTGAATTAACCTGAGACTGGGGTAGAGAAGAAACATCAAAACGTAGAAGGGAAAGAAAATAGACAGGACGACGTCTCAAACTCAGCTAACTGGTTTATTTAGTCCACCTCCTTATATAGTCACAATCTCAAGGTCATCTCCACCAACAACAACAAAAAAAAAAAAGCAAAGGGTCGAAGTCTAAACAGTTCAAGCGCCACAGTCTTCACACAATGCAAAAACGTTGACAACCTTTACAGGTCGATGCGATAAGGCAACATCCATTGACCTTCAAACTTAAACAAAAGGATCAGTTCATACTTCGGAATCATCCTTCGCCCTCTCCACATAAAAAAACAAACACGCACACATTGAAACGGTAGTTGGGCCAATACACCTAAGAACCACACAAAGCAAAAAAAAAAAAAACACACAAGCAGGTTGCATTTCAAGCAACCAAAAAAAGAGATTACATTTTTAGAAAGTTTTTTGAATTGCTTCCAAACTGTAGTGAAGCCTGACTTATGCAGTTGCCTAGAGACTTTATCCGCACTGTCTCCCTTACCACTCTCTTTACATCGTTCCTCTCTTTGTGTATTATTTCCGTCTCCGACCAGAGCGCCGTGCAGTTGCTACATTCATGAATATGTTTTGCTATTTCCGAGTTTTGTGCATTGTTCTTTACATTTCTTTTATGTTCGTTTAATCTATCATTTATGCATCGTGACGTCTGTCCTACATACTTAAATCCACAATCCAATGGTATCTCATAAACTACACCAGTCTCGCAACATACCGACTTTTCCCGATGAGCTTTTTTGCACTCACTCACACCTGTTTGAAATGGTGTCAGTTTACTTAATCTAAAATCTGAACTAAAGACCGTGTCTACTCCAAACTGCCTTGCACATGCCTTCAGGTTGTGAGATATATCATGATAATAAGGGATTACAGCAAAGCGGTTCCTTGACTTCTCTTCGGTTTCTCTCCTGCCTTTAATAAACAATTCTAATTGCCTTTTTATAAAACTGTCATCATAACCTACACTAATTACCCAACTACCGTTTCAATGTGTGCGTGTTTTTTTTTTATGTGGAGAGGGCGAAGGATGATTCCGAAGTATGAACTGATCCTTTTGTTTAAGTTTGAAGGTCAATGGATGTTGCCTTATCGCATCGACCTGTAAAGGTTGTCAACGTTTTTTGCATTGTGTGAAGACTGTGGCGCTTGAACTGTTTAGACTTCGACCCTTTGCTTTTTTTTTTTTTGTTGTTGTTGGTGGAGATGACCTTGAGATTGTGACTATATAAGGAGGTGGACTAAATAAACCAGTTAGCTGAGTTTGAGACGTCGTCCTGTCTATTTTCTTTCCCTTCTACGTTTTGATGTTTCTTCTCTACTCCAGTCTCAGGTTAATTCAACATGGTTAATATTCACCAGCTCGCCTGCACCCTTACGATTTTTTCTATAGTAACCCAAAGGATGCTCGCAAACTTCCCATTACAAGAAAGAAAAAAAATGTTCGCTGCCACTAAAAAGTTGTTATTCTCTGAGCTGCCTCGCGAGTCGCTGCTCGAAAACAGTCCCAAGAATATTGTGTTTTTATTCTAGTGATTGTTACGATTGATTGGAGCTTGTCTAACTAGCTTTTTTTTCATCAAAGGAGCCATGAAACGATTTTTCTACTTTTGCTTAATACTACTTAGAATAACTCCCTAAAGTTAATAACTGAATAAACTTGCCTTAGTTTTTCTTTCTAGCGATGGCAGTCGCAACAATAATTCGAGAAATATGAGCATCGTTCATCCCTTCAACTCGGAGCCAGAACAAGCGGCCACGTGGCCTGGTGCCTATCTTATGCTGCCAAAATTTAATCATAGCCACGCGCTGGGGTTGGAAGGGTAGAAAACGTGTGCCGAGCACCAGGCATTGTTAGAGTTCGGCTATTCTCATCACCACAGTGGTTGGACACGAGCCACTACCCGAGTGTCCGCCGAGGCATTGATTGTTACGAGCTGAAATCGAGCGCTCACGCAGTTCTCGTGTACAATCCATGAGCCGCGCTCGACTGTCGTCAGGCGTGTGGTTTCGATCCCACAATTAAGCCATCAAGCTATGCAAAAACAAGACTGAAAGAAGTATAGTACCCTTTTATCCTCGCAATTTCACCACGACAAAAAAAGCTTCTGAATAATTGGCGGCCTGTACGAGTATACTTGGGCCAGACTAGGACCAGTACGCCTCTTCAAAGTCATCAACATTCCAACCCAATATCGTTTCATGACCCCTTTAATTACTGACTTGAACAATAAACCAAAACATACAACCAAAGTAATCTTGGTGCTTAAAGTATTTAGGGCTCAAACCGCCTCGTCCACCTTCTAATAACTGAATTCTCGTGTCCCAAAATAACAGACTTCTGTATACAAATAATAAAATAAATAATTAAGACTGAATGCAATTGCAATATAGCAACCACTGTCATTTTCGGACACATTTACGGGCACCTCTCATGAAGATCAAGGAGGTATTTTCAAACTCCTCTCCTACATGCTGTCTGTTTTAAGGGTAAAATGTTTCAATTAGTCTTGGAAATGGCCTTGTTTCTTACAAGTTCAGTAATTTAGAACTTTGCAGCCATCTAGACGTATTATTCTAAGCCAGGGGTGGCCAGGCTGACGCGGCCTAAGAGCTGCAAACAAAACCACTAAACTTCCAAGGGCCGCCTGAGAGAGAAATGCCAGAAAAAAGAAACGGGGTGGGGGGTCAAAACTTTTCTTATACCAATAAATGAAACTTGAACTACTTTCGATCTATCCGAGTCAAAAGCAGTCCAACTGTGCGTACGTATGCTAGCGGTACTACAAGACCAAACCGCAACCTGTCTCAATTTAAAACGCGTTCCTTTTTTTTTTCTTGGGGAAGTGCTCATGTGACCGGGAGGGAGGCGGGAAAGGAGTGTTTGATAGGTGTACTAGGGAACCACGAGCTTGACACGCAAGGAGCCGCAGCTTGGACACTCCTGCAACAAATATTCAGCGAGCGCGGAAACGATGCGGCGTACGCTAGGCAAGTGCTTGCGTCGGGGTTGTTTGCCACACAGCGATTGTTTGTGGTGATGATGATGATAGTTAAACTGCCTCCTCTATAGTTCGATCTCCTCCCCAATACCTGCAATAAGTAATCGCCAGCGAAGCCCCGCCGATCTAATGCGCATTGTAACTGGGCCGCACACTCTACAATCCATTTTAGATTTCCACGGTGGCAACCCACAGCGGCAAATAGGCCATTTGCAAACATCGAAGCGATCCTAGCGGCGTAGTACCACACAAAGGCTCTTGGGTACCTTTTTGGCCACCGTTTCGGTTTCGATTTGCCAACCTCAATTCACGACATCCCTTCACGACCAAATACAGTACGCATTTTTGAATATGTGACTTTTCTTAAATGTATGGTGTTGCCTACCAATGGAGCATTTTTTTTTTCTAGCGGAAAAGGGGGGGGGGGGTAGGGAGGGGGAGGCTCTTGACGTACCAGAGTTTGTGTGCAAGTGAAGAAAGAAAGAAGAATTGTAGTGGGCCAATCATCCAGGTCCATCGTCTCAATGTCCCAGGCTTTTTAATCGTGATCCGGGAGGGTCATGCTGCACTATGGAGTGGTAGCCAGGTCGCCAGAAAGGTATGGGAGGCGGCACGCCTTACTCCCACTCCTCGATAAGTCTATATAGTCTTTTACGGCTGGTGGAGGTCCGTGTTTCAACGGGGGCTGTCACGAAGATGAATGGGTGCAATGCAAGCGAGCGCTGACTTTATTTTCCTGCAGTGCTGAGATTCACTACTTCGCCAACGAGGGAATCGAAATCAAAACCACGCCACTCCTCTCCATGGCCAAAGAGGTTCCACAATGCAACGCGCGCAGTGTTGCATGCCGGTAATATTGGGAAGTAGTCCATTACCTCGCAGGCGCTTTCTTCATCCTTCGAACAGCTATACTCAGGTGTCGCAACGCCGCTGTTAAAACTCGGCGTGTACACACTCTTACGAATCTGGAGCGTGTACTTTCCCGCAGAGCACTTGGGAGAGCAAATCGCTTGCAATCTAATGAGGGAGCTCGGAGAGTGACGACGTTGAAAATGTGACGTGAAATGAACAGTGTGTGTGCTGTGGCACTGAGCACGTTTCAACATGCTCGGTTTCAGAGCGCACATGGCCCTTTTAGTCTGAACGTATTTTTACCCTGGTCATTCACCGAGCTTTCTCCGTTTATTGCAGCGATTGGCTTTTCCAAAGTGCTTTACGAGAAAGTGCACGCTCCAGATTTCTTAGAGTGCACCCCTTGACTACCCAAAGAGTTACAAAGACACCGGTTGTAAATTTCCCGCGTTTTGTAAATACCAACTGTACTACGTTCTGTTTCTTGTTTTTTTCTTTTAATCGAAAAGTCAGAATTAGGAGGGCCAAAACTTGGTTTTCAAGTTTTGGCTTGGGCATGCTAACAATAAAAGCAAAATACGCTGCTTCTTGCTGGTGGTGTGAACATAATACGCATCGTAATTGAAAATTAAAACACAGGGTACATCTGTGATAATTATTTTTACTACTATTTATTTATTTATTCATTCTAGTACCTCCAACGCCTATGGGACTGCTGCAAAAAAGATGGGGAGGGGTTAACAAACAGCTGAAATCAGATATAATTTTGTTAAAGAAATTTCTAGAAACGTTAAAAACTCAATTCATATCGTTTGACACAACTACCCACTTAAATGACACTGTTCCAACCGTGTACTGTTTTAGGAAAACAATAGGTTCTAAGGACAAAAGTTCAGCAGCGTGTTCCCCTACCTCAAAAAACATAATCTCTCCCTTGCTACAGGTATATATATTTCGACGCTAAGGACAATTCCTTTACTCTTTGATTGTGGCATTGCGAAAATGACATTAAACTGAGCTTTTCTAGAACTATCCCTGTCTTGGGGAAGATACTAATGTTTAATACACAGGAACTATAGCGACAACCGTGATAACTACGCCGATCTACCACTTTTATTCTTGAAACTTAGAAAGATATTTTGATGCAAATGTGTATGTATGTAGGTTGATTGGTCATACGATTCTTGCGTAAACGCACTAACTTAGTTTCTACATGATTTATTAACATAATTGCGTGTCGTGTCTTGCCGCCCACACTCCACTCTATTCCATTTTCTTTTACTCACCTTGCCCGCGAGCACACGTTATGCACACTTGTACCGCTTTTAACACGGATACCTTAGATGAACAACCACATCAGCCTTGTTAAACCGCACTTTCCTAAACCAAGGAAAGCCGTTTTGCCTTTCTAACTATTCGACCCGCTTTGAAAGAGTAAAGGGCAGGAAAGCCCTTGACAGAGTTGGCAACGGGGGCTGCGCGATGCATGCATACACGATTTTTTTCGGGGGAATCCTCCGCATGAGACATGCAAATTAATCTCGCGACACCTTCGTCGCTATGTGTACTTTCTTCATCTCGAATTAACCTTTTCCGGGTTCTTTTTTTCCGACCGAGTATTTTTGTCAGTGGCGCCACGTACCGCGAAGCATGTGTCTCACATGGTTGAACATGCTAACCTCGACCTCTATGCACGCTCCTCGCTTGTATCGATGTTTTTATTTTTCTTCCTTCGATCGAAGACAACCCTGGCACTTGTGAATCGGTTGCACGTACGCTCTTGTTACGCAACATTCCAAGTTTCCATCAAGCTGCTCGCTGCCTTGACGGATTCCTATAAAAGGCGCGCAGCGGAGAACGGAAGACACATTCCCTTCCAACACTAGTCAAGGTTTGAGAACCGTGTGCTCCGCAGAAGCAACATGAAGGTCCTGGTAAGTATACTCGGATCTCACAATACGCTTTTGTATTTTTTTCCTTCAAATGTACAATGCCTATTCTTTGCCTTCTGCTACCTCGGAAAGATTATATTTGTAGTTGAGCGCCTATATACGCAGAGTTATTACTGTACAATAACCTTAATGTTCTTGGCGCCAGAAATCAACGATATATCTTCTGGAGCGGGCGTTACAAAACATGCTCTAAGTTTATTACAAATACTGGATTCGTTGCCTATTAGATTAAACGTAAAATTAAACTTAGCCAGAACAGTCACTTGGTCGAATATTCTCTAAGCCTATCATCTCATTTTACGCAGCAATTATATTTTAAAACAAAAACAAAACGTCACTAGAGTATACCATATATTTCGCCTTGACCAGGCAGAATATGTACGCTACATGAAAATTATGCAACCTAAAGAAGTAGAGAAGGCCTGCAACTGATGTTCACAAATTGCTTTCAAAAGCTTATGGTCAAATTCGAATTGAGAAGGGGGATGGGTTTTAGGTGCAAAACCAACGAAGGGCAGTCTGGCAAGCAGACACCAGCGAACGACCGAGGATTAATTTCGACCACCTTGGAAAATGACTGTATAGAATATTTTGACACACAACCAAAATCTCGGCTACACGGCGCCTTGTTCACAATAGGCCTCGGTCAGAATGCGAATACCTCAGTTAGGATTCGAACCCACCACCTGAGGATTCGTGGGCTGGCGCTTTTCCTCGGAGCCACTGAGGCGGCCCGGAGCTTGTGGCGTAGTATACTTGAAGTAATAACTCGTAATGGCCCGCGGTAAAGCTGTCTTGGTGCGTTCAGCATTGAAGAGATCCATTGTCCCAATGTCCAGGTACTTCTGGCCGTTCTCGCCATGTTCGCCGTGGCTTACACTGTGGCGGCGCCGCAGTACTACGTCGGCGACGCCCTGCACTACTACGGCCACTACGCGTCGCCGTTGGGATACTACCACTCCTACTACCCGTACTACTACTACGGGCGCTAGTGGGCGTGGAACTCCTGCTGCCCTTGGGATGGGTAAGTGTCCTCAGACGTCAAACGTAGAAACGGGATATTTATCCTAGAAAAAAAAAAAAACGTTAGTAATCCTTTTGGCCTTATAAGATTTCAATTAGATATAAATTAAAAAGAAATATATGCAATCCGAGGTATTTGATACAAAGCGGCTGTCTTGTCTTTAATGCATCAAGATAGGGTGACATCTAGTCAAGGAAAATCCCGATTGTTAATAACTCGTTTGTATCTCTAATGGTTAGCAGCACAGTCACTGTCAACTTAAGAAATGTGGACCGTGGTATGTCTCGAACATCTTTAATATTGGTTCCACAGTCAATGAAATCGTCGTAGCATTAGCCGATACAAACACAGAAAAAGAAATCGTGAAGCTAGGAGCGCGAGGAGCAAGGTACGCCCCGATTTTTAAGCTGTCGTAAGAGTGATAGAAATATCTGATTGCCAAACCTTCATTTTCTAACTGGAAGATTAAAGGATAATTTTTTTAACCTTTTCAAAGTGTCAAAACAATCCAATCAAAAATGGCCATGCACATAGTAAAGCAAACGAACATAAGCAGGTTGTAAGTGCTAAGATACGGTTTTTAACTATACCTTGCCTCGATTGACCAGGACTTATTTATTCATTTGTTTACGACACTACCAAGCCCCATTCGGGATTGCTGTAGGGTCGTACATAATGAACAAAATACAAAATGATGAAGGATTTTATACACGCACTTGATGAAAGTTACATGTTGGTCGATGTCGACAGGTACGCTCCTAAGTTGATCCAAAATTATTGTGGGGTAGTGGAATGTACGATGTTTCGCGGTAAATGATTTCATTCATTAATGACTCGGAGAAATAAAGATAAATTATTGTGGGGTGGGAACTGTTCAAGAAGTTTACAGCGATTATACCTTGTTAATCGTTTGCTAGTAGGGATTAAGTAATTTTCTTGGGGAATGTATGCTATTGCACTGTTGAGTTTCGTATTCTTGATATGCAGTGTGTTGCAATAATGCCCAATTGAAGATACAAACTTTCGCCTGAACTCCAAGTAAATTGATTTTATGGACGACGAGAACGACTTAAACTCTAAAAAGGAGATCAGAAATTCAACGTGATGGACTAAAACTTCGAGACCAAAGAGAACGAGGAACGACACGACACAGAATTATTGTTATGTTCAACCAGCACCAGCTCGTTTGCGTCCCAACTTTCTGGTGATAAGAAAATCTAATTTCCTGGATTCTGGATGTCCCAGAGTAGTAGTAATAATTTTTTCTAAAGTGGTTGGTGCAGCAGATGCTTACATAGAAATAAAAATGAATGAAGGTAATGGAGAGTTTGGCACGCATACTTAACATTTCTTATTCTTCTTTCAACAGCGTTCTGAATTCTCAATCCGTCCCGAGAGCACAGCACTGCGGGAGCCACACCACAACCATCTGTACTCTGATTCCTTCACTCCTTCGCTTCAAAAGCTACAAGAACCCCAGCTCTGATCACCCTGACTACAACTCCCTCGATTACCACAAACTATTGCTCACCGCTCGACTATTGGCTTCTGAAATAAAATGTTTCCTAAACACTATCCTTGAGGATGTTTTGGTGCGTGTTGTTTTCAGCATCGCGAATGAAGAATTTTATGGCAGCGTATACACGTTTGTAAGCAGCCACGCTTCTTCAAAAGTAAGTCTAGCCACCACCGAGGAAAACTCTTTGGTGGGACAACAGTCTGGCAACCATGGGCACGCCCTCGGAAGGCGTTATTCAGCGCTCTGTAGCAGATCATGCAAAAAATATAAGGTTAGAAAGTCGGTGAAAAGGTCTGGAGAAGTGTAATAACACCGAACGATTCGTTGGGTAGACGATTTAACGAGGAACGCAATTTAGAGCAAAATTTGAAGGAGAGGTCGCGTCGGCTGCGTCTGGACTTTATATAATGACTCCGTGTTTGTTTTCGGTTGAACTGACGAACACACTCAAAATTTAAGGGTTGCAGGTTTTGCCTAGTGATTCTCGGCTGTTGATTGGCCCGTAGTAATTCATCTAGAGTGCTACTTACATAGTTAACTGATTTATATTAACCCGTTCCCAGTGCATTTAGGGTAGTTCATTTGTTATCGAAACGTATCTACATCATACCACCTATAGCTTATTGGTTTGTCCAGGAGTCACATTGAAGCTTCGGTGCAGCATTATATTTCACCCTACTACCGTATTAATGCAAGAGCCTCCCGCAGTCACGGTTGATTGTGTCCTATGTCATTCATTGCTAGCACGTGACTTCTATGCAGTCCATTTCTGGCATTACGTGGCGTTGAAGTTTAATTTTTTTAAACTTATTTACATGAGTTTACTAACCCTTACATTTAGGTAATCTGGTACGGTATGAGTTTTGTTCCTTCAGCTCCATAAAGACTACCAACATAATTTAAATGTAAATTTTCGCAAGTAAAGGTGTTGCAAAAAACGTTATTTTTATTCAGGAGGGTTTTAACTTTTGTTGATCCGTGTCACAAATAACAACAAATTACAAACGGCACGAAGCACTCGCAAGACTACGAAATCACGCTCTCGTGTTGGCTGCTCCTCTACCGTATATTCTCGACCATGAAGACGAGTTTAAACCTTTCTTAGAAAAGGGTGTCTTCTGTCTCTGTAAGAACCTGGCAGTATGAGCTATCTCTTTATACAAATCTGTGAAGCCTATTATTTCAGTGTAAAACAAATCAACAAAACGTTGATTTATTTTATTGACGTTCGGCTTTCCCGCCATACAACCTCTCTTAAAGCGCAGGTGACGTCAACGATGAACCATCGGTTTGGGTAGAATTTCGTGGTCAGTAGCGCAGCATGCCCGCGGTTAGTTGTAGAGGCGCTTTGATGTTCTGAGAGCGTTGTGCCGCGTTACGATGGTGAGTAACCAGGACAAGGCGTTGCCAGGACATTCGTGTTTCCTACGCTGCTTGCCGAGCTCTACTCCTTTTGAACTGGTTGCCAGAATTCACACGAAATACGGATGACCCCATGACTCGCGGCAGTTTGTCGAGGCGACGCAGTCAAACGCATTCAAACGAAATTGTGTGTATGGACCTTATTTTTTGTCGACATCGTTTGTTGCAAATCGCTTTTCCAGTGGCGCTGTCGCATTAACGAAGAACAATAAGAATTGCGTGTTTCTGTTACGTACCGAGTGAGACAGAACACCATGATAGGCTTAACGCGGACGCCCATCAGCTTTGCTAACCCAAGACATGACGGTCCTGCTTGAGGAGGCTCAGCGTGAAGGCGACGTTGTCATAGACTCGCAGAGAGGTGTTAACCGATGTCCTCGTTCCCCGCATATCCGCGCGCAACACTCCAGTACACCACAGGCGCAGAAAGGTCTCGGCGCTGGATGAAAAGTTGGGCGGATTGTGCGAGAGAGATCGCGGTGTGCTAGACGACGGTCTGACAGAAGCTTTTTTGTGGCACGGACCCGGAGCAGTATACCGCAAACTACAGCGCGTCAGCTGGAATGGTCCCTGCGACTCCCTTCACGTGTGGAATAAAGAATCGCGCGACAAAACGGAACAATACACAATAATGCACCATTTTTTGTATTTCTTGATTAGAAAAAAGAAAACGGGTAGTCATGATTTGGAGACAATCTCCGTAATGATTAAGGATTCAAGCATGTTCCGTTTTTTTTCTAGTGGACATACGACATGAAACTTGATCTCTCGGGGTGTTTGCAAGGAAAATAGATCCTTACAAGTGGTAATTATTAGACGTAGTCGATAGCGGCTCGACTATTCAAGCAAAACTTGAGTATATATAAAAAAAAACACAAATTAGCTTGAATTTGCAAACACGTAAAGTAAGGTTAGGCTATGCATTCCGACAACAAAAACTAAACGAAGCAGAAACGGAGAAGAAAAAGAAAAGAAAAAGTGAAGACACGCAGCGGCAACTTTCGACTAAATTTAATTTAGAAAACAAACAAAAAGTTAATATAATTGTGTTTGTTTATGTTGTTTTTTTCCGCCACATTTTTTGAATGAAATATATTTATTTGAAAGGCAGTGCTGCGTGTTTACATCTTCGTCTTCTCCGTCTGGGCTTCGCCCAGTTTTGTTTGCTTACTTTAGTTCAAAGGAATGACATGCAACAAACTAGATAACAAATATTGAATGCCATTTCTCGAAGAAATTTGGGTTTGCCGAAGTAGATGCCGTCTCCATAGGTCTGAATGACTCCGCCGTCTCCAGTATGGCCTAAATGACTCCCCTCCAGAGTCGTCGGACCTAAAACAAACAGTTATTCACGTTGAAAGTTTTCACCAGGAATTTCCCAAACGGCAGTATTGTTTTGTTTCCTTGGAGGTAAAAATCAACCACTCGGAACGTCCGTTCCGCTGCTCGCCAAAAGAAAAACAACAACAAAAAACAAACAAAAACAACGTAGAGCCAACGATTGCGGTAAATTTTGCGGCTGACAAGGAATACGGCAGGCGTAATGTATACTACTTGGCCACGACATATATCACATAGGAGTTAATGATGATTATGATGTAATCGCGAGGCAACCAACCACCCTTTAACCGTATGCAAGTTTTAGCAGGACGCGAAGCACTTAAATACTACTACTACTACTACTACTACTACTACTACTACTACTAACTACTAATAATAATAATAATACTAATAATAAGTTTATTGCTCCTCTTTGAGAGATAGTCGAAATTAATGCAGGTTCGTCAAAGCCATCAAGGGCTTGTGGGACAGAACCTAAGTTGAGGTGACATCGAGTGAAGTACTATTATGAACACAAAAGTTAAGCATCGCAATAGCATCAAGAAGAGTATTAGAGAAAAAAAAAAGAAAGCTTGAGCATCGCATCGGCATCAAGTGAAGAAAAGAACATAAAAGCTTGAGCGTCACAGTAACAGTAAGTGTACAAATGAAAAAAAAAAAAGTCAGCTTTGTCACAGTCTTGAGAAAAAGTTCGTGAAGTTTCAGAGGTTGGTCATGCGACACAGAATGTCAAATGTTTTACATACAAACAGTATGTACTCTGAAGCACCAATGAGTATGATCAATTAGCTCTATAGTATATACATATCTATCAGTTTCGGTCCTTTCAAATCACGATAACTTCACAAAGGTAGGAAAAAGTAAAAAGTAACATCCAAATACAATGTGCACCATAAATAAAAGTTTTAAAAAATGTTGCAAAAGAAAAAGCAGGGACGTTTGGTCTATTAAACATGACAAAAAACCGCAACAAAAAAAAAAAAGAAAACAAGAAAAACAGGTTTTTTAAGGGGTTTCGTTTAGGGACGTATAATGACGTAGAGCTTTCGTTAGTTTCTTTTTTGAAGTCAGGTCTTCAAAGTTGGATGGTAACCAGTTAAAAATTTGAGAACATAGTAACGTCGCATGTGTTTGCCATAACGATAATAATGATAACAACATAATAATAATAATAATAATAATAATATAATATAATAATAATAATAATAATAATAATATAATAATAATAATAATATCAACGGAAGCAAATACGCAAGATACAGAGACCGGCCTGTCCAGCCAATGGAGGCTTGACGGACAGGACCCGGCAGTCGAACGACAGGGTCAATAGCATAAACACAAATAACCGATACACTTCAGCAGGAAAAAAAAGTACAACAGAAACAGAAAGTAGAACAAGCACGGTATTACCACACTCAGACTGATAAATTGTTCAATAACTTCTTCAATTTTCTCTTGTTAATAACTTCACCAAAGAAACAATCGGGAAGTTTATTAAATATGAAAGGGACATAGTAAGAACGTTCACGTTTACCGTACCTTGTAAAACACCGGGGGATCTCAAATCGATTCGTTCTACGCAAATCTCTTGGGGATACATGGGGTTGTAAAAATCGCTAATCCAGAAGTGTCGTAGAACGACACACTGCAGAAGAAAGGAGCGGAAGCTTGGCATTTGTAGTGTTTCGAAAATGTCTGTGTCAACGGAGATATCCAGGTGGTAACCGACACTTTTTAACAAGTTTTTCAGAACACGGTCAATTTTAGTCTGCCACACTTCCGCACAATTACCAAATACTGTTATGCCGTATCGAATAATGCTGTAGGCTAGAGCATAAACAATCGATTTCCTCACTGCGAATGGCATGAACACTCTGTTATTATAAAGTAAACAGCTTACGCTACGGAGTCTGCCACAAAGGTAGGAGAAGTGCGTCGCCCAAGAGAGGTCTGAATCAAAATGTATTCCCAAATACTTGACACTGTCAACACAATTCAATGGAGGACACGCGCAGTTAACACACTTGGTCCCGTGTAACATCACTGGTATGTCTAGATTCGCATGCTTCAACGGGTTTTTAAAGAAGACTAGTTTTGTTTTGGAGGCGTTAATTGAAAATAGGTTCTCAGAGAACCAGTCCATTACTTGTTCCACGTCATGTTGCAGAAACTGTACAGCTTGATGAATATCGAGATGAGTGGAGACTATTAGGGTGTCGTCTGCATATTGAAACATTTTGCAAGTGGACAGCCTGGCTGCAATATCGTTAACGTAAAGATTAAATAACAAAGGCGATAAAACAGAGCCCTGGGGGACACCCGCTTTTAACACTACTCGAGGACTTTTAAAATTTCCGACAGATACTTGTTGCGAACGCCCAGAAAAAAGTTCTCAAGCAAAGCATAAAAGGGGCCACGGAACCCGTAATTGTATAGTTTATGAAGTAGGAGCTTATGGCTTACGGTGTCGAAAGCTTTGGCGACATCCAAAAAAATAGCACAGGAACACATGTTACGGTCAAATGTATTGTGCCACAATGGCAGATAGTTCACAATTACCACAATGGCACATAGTTCAACTTTGAATTAGAATACTTCTAAATCTTGTTATTCGCAGGAAGGTTTTATTTAACCACTATAGATACATCGGACATTTTACGAACTTTATGAGGAAGGTGAAAGAGGGGGGGGGGGAGGTTCTTAAAGTTGGCAAAAAAAATAGTCAGATAAATTGGGCTGGTATGTAAAGTTCCTCCGTGACGGTTTTTCGTGATGATTGTTGTGGCGTCACGCCACACTTCCCGCGGGAATCCTTACACGCAATCGGAGATCATTAAAAGAAAGTCAGTTATTTCAGAGCTTTGTACGCGATGCTATTCGAAATTCGGAAGCTACAGTTCGAACTGTCGTGTGCATGAACAAGCGCGTATAACCTACGATGATAATTTACAGCCTTAGGAGCGCAATGCAAGTCGAAACACGCTTCGAACACTCTTATTTTGAGCGAGCCGGGCGCTTTGCGGGTCGAAAACCTCTTTTCTGGATCTGTGAAATAGTTGAGGCTCTATCAGGCCTGTACGTGATAAGGCAAATCCTTATAATTCTGCTAAGGGACAGAGTGTGCTTGAATACCCGAGCCTCTATCGATGGTGGGTTTAGCTACTACGTCTAATAATTACCACTTGTAGGGATGTATTTTACTAGCTAACACCCCGAGAATTCAAGTTTCGCCGTCGTATGTCCACTAGAAAAACGGAACATACTTGAAGCCTTAATCATTTCGGAGACTTCGTTCCTCTAAATCACGATTACCTTTAAAGGGGACCATGAAGGCGATTTGGAAGTTCAGTTCAAGGAATGAAATAGATGTCAGGTGTCTTTCAGGTAATGTTGATAAAGCTTTAGTCCGAAGTTATGGCTTGCTCACACACACAAAAACAATTTAACAGCAATCCAGCAATAATCACGCCAAAACAAATGTCTGCAAAAAAAAAAAAAGTAAGTTTTTGAATCGCGAGGTTTGTGACGTCAGTTCAGGCTCGTCAGATGATTGGTCGAAGTGAACGGAGTCAGCTCGTCTTCGTTTTCAATCACGAGTTGCAAAAACATTGCGTTTTATTTAATTCAACAACAACGAAAACCATAGATTTTTCTGAGAAATGTGTTACTGCAATATAAACCAAATACGTACTATTTCAGTCCGCAGACGCGTAGACTGAAATACTCGAAGCGACTTTCACTCGCGAAAATCGGACAAATCGTTTCGTTTGGCAACAGCATAAGATTTTTCTTTTTTTCTAATCAAGAAATACAAAAATGGCGTACCATTGTGTTTTGTTCGCGTTTTGTCACGCGATTCTTGATTCTACGCTTGAAGGGAGTCGCAGAGGACTGTTTCAGGCTGGTGGACTGTAGTTTGCGGTATACTCCTCCGGGTCCATGCCGCAAAAAAAGCTTCTGTCAGACCGTCGTCTAGCACACCGCGATCTTTCTTGCACATCCACCCAACTTTTCATCCAGCGCCGAGGCCTTTCTGCGCCTGTGGTGTACTGGAGTGTTCCGCGCGGATGTGCGGGGAACGAGGACATCGATAAACACCTCTCCGCGAGCCCAAGACGACGTCGCTTTTACGCTGAACCTCCTCAAGCAGGACCGTCATATGTTTAGGGTTAGCAAAGCTGATGGGCGTTCACGTTAGGCCTATCACGGTGTTCATGTCTCACTCGGTACGTAACAGCAACACGCAATTATTATTGTTCTTCGTTAATGCGACAGCGCCGCTACAAAAAGCGATATGCAATAAACGATGTCGACAAAAAAAGTAGGTACATGCACACAGTTGCGTTTGAATGCGTTTGACTGCGTTGCGTTGACAAACGGCCTCAGGTCAGGGGGTTATCCGTATTTCGTGTGAATCCTGGCAACCAGTTCAAAAGGAGTATAGCTTGGCAAGCAGCATGTATGCGAAGCACGAATGTCCTGGAGGAACGTGTACAAATTTGTACTGACGATTCGAGTAGCTTCATTAGGTTTATCCTAATAGGTACCAGCGAGGCGGGGAGTTGCCACTCCGGAGTTGGAATGATTCCGGAATCATTCCGAATTTTCGCGACCCCGGAATGGAATGGGAATGGAATGGTGGCAACGTTGAGGGGAATGGAATGGGAATGGAATTAGATGCCTTTTGCCCGGAATGGAATGGGAATGGAATGGGCCCAATTCTTCTATTTTTTATTTTTTTAGTGTTTACGGTTAGCGAAATTGAGCCAGTCAGCGAGCCAGTTGCTCAGAAATAAAATGAACGGGCGGGAAACAGTTAACCCGCGTGGAGCTCTAACAGACTCATACACAAAAAATGCAATACAAAAAAGAAGCCTCAAAGCAAAGAGCAGAGGGGGAGAGAAGGGGGGGGGGGTGGCGGTGGCGCCTTTCGCACGGGTGACGGGCTTTACTGGCGTTACACGAGAGCGAGCGAAACAAGAAACCAAGCACCAAGCAAAAGAAACGAAGGCATGGAGAAAACACGCGCGCACAGACTGAGATCTGGGAGCGGGGGACGACTCATAACTCGCAGAGCTCTGATAACTCGTTGACTATCGCGCCGCCGAAAGATGATCAGTTATTGTTTTCTTATAGTTGGAGGAGCGTTGTTTAGCAGGCGGCCAACCCTGCTGCCTTCCACGTTCATTCGCGCGCGCTCCTTTGAAGTGCGAAACCTGGGTTTGCTTCGGCATTAAAATAAAGCGAGATTCACTTCTCTCTTCTCATCTTGCGCTTTGCTCCGACGCTCGTCTTTTTATACTGCATTTTTGCGTTTAAGTCCGCCTTTTACTTGGTCTTTGTTCCGATGCTTGTTTTCTGTGTTATATGTTTTACATTCAAGAGGGTTAGGGTTACAAGCAAGCTAGCGGATTCCCGCTCATTTCCTTTGACTTTAGACTCTGCCTACTGTGTTTCACCTTGTGATGGACCGCTGCGGACGCTACGAGTCACCCCAGGCAATCCAGCACCGTGAGGGGGACTATACGCACGGCGCGTTGCTGCGCCCCAGGGTCACGCGACACTCAGAAGGCACTGGATTTGGTTTCGATGGCTCTCGTGCTGTCTGTTGCGGTCCATCGTAAGGTTAATTAGACTGTCGTCACCGCTCTTGTCGCGTGACCGAACTGACTAGACCTCCAGAAAGACAGTTTCGTGACATGGTCTATACAGTCTCTCGTGCTGCGCCGTAGAGGTTGCACTTTGTCAGAGGATGTGTTCTTGCCACTGTGCATGGAGTCGCTTCCAGAATCCAGCAGCGTACTAGCCGTATTGGTGTGCAGGTATTTGAAGAATACAGTAATATAGCTTATTTCTGCGCCACGCACGAACTGGATATTTTTATTGTCTTATCAAACAAACAAGCTGGCCGCATATGTCCTAGAACACAAATGCAAAAAAGTTTGCCAAAACAAATTCGTGGATTTAAGTTTTGCGGTTTGTTGCGAGCCACGTGGTCGAAAGACCGATGTTTTAAACAAGCATCGAAATATCAAGGGGCTTTCTCGATGTTTGCAGTACAATGTAAACAAACACTTTGTGCCACCAGCGCTCCGCTTAGTAAAATCAGTGCTTTTTTGAGGCATTTTGCATTTTTTTGCAATTGTCTATGCGTTTGATAATGTCAGCTTTATGGTGCTTATGCCGGCAACACAATGTAGCTGTCAAGTGCCAATTTTTACGTTTAGGAATTAGAGGAATGGAATGGAACGATTCAGTCATTCCAGGAGTGGGAATGGGCCCAGTGTCCCCATTCCTAGGAGTTGAAAGGAATTGAATTATCGCAAACTCTAACTCCCCGGAATGGAATGGGAATGGAATGGGGGTGCCCATTCCGCAACACTG
>JAZHYW010039606.1:0-26344 GCA_037355805.1 Ixodes ricinus | reverse complement strand
GTGCTTCGTTCAGTTGCGTATTGCTAACGTTATCATCGACGGCCACGACGCGACGACTCATGAACACTACCAGACCCGACTACTCCGTTTTGAGTGAAATTTCTCTCGTATATGAAGTTATGACGTCCGTGGGACAGACCCGCAGATACGAACCGCCGGCGGACATCTCATCACCTGAGTCGGGATCTGCATTATTAGCGTCGAAGTCCGCACGGTGGGAACGTGCCCTGTCAAGTTCGTCGTTCTCTGGGCCTATTGCAGGGACGTTATCCTCAAGGAATGGACTTTCTCGGTATGGCGCCGTCATCGACCTCCGGAGCAAACCGGCTGACTCTGAAACCTGCTCCACTAATATTAATGACACACAAAACGTCGGCGGAAGAAAAAGGACAGTAGAACGAGAAAGAAGAGCGTTGACTCCCAACTGGATTTAATTAAGACAAAACAGAGAAGAGGAAAAAGAAACACGAAAATTGAACCCCCCGTGAACAATGTACAAGAGAAAAGAAAGGAAGAAATGTACAAACTAGATCCAATAAATTAAAGAAAAAGAACAAAAAAAGGGCCAAAAATATAAAAGAAAATGAAAATATATAAATTTAAAAAAAAGAGAATGGAAAAATTAAAAAAAAAAATGGTACTTTCACCTTTGGCCACGGCCGAAGTTACTGCGCATAGGCGTTGTCACAAAAAAGGCCACCTCCCATGCCGCTCCAGCGACAGGGATGGCTGGCTGACGCTCCACACTACCGGAGGAACCAAAAGCGACGTCATCCGTGGTACGAGTCCATGCAAATCACGTGAACTTACCGCCGCGGTCGAGTGTTTTGGTACCCTGCGATCGATAGGAGGCTTTTTCTGCGGCGACGTTCTGCTCGAGGGAAGACTCCAGTTGCAGCCTACTAGGAAGAGGGATCGGCGTCCGGAAGAGGCATCGCGGGCAGCTCCAAGACGAGATGAGACTGTTGCACTCGTAGCAAACTTCCGACAGGAGGCTCAACACCCCGCTACGAAAGGCACCGCCGTGGGTCGCGCCGAGGAACTCCCCGACTCAGCCGCAACAGCCGGTATATAGGAAGACCCCTCTTCGCGGCCACCCAAGACAACGCCGCATTCGCAGTTTGGCATCGACCCAGCCCTGCCCTGCCCCACAACGACGACAACTCAGTGACCTTCTCGCTGATTTCAGTCAGTGCTTCTCCACGTCGTCGAAGATACGCCAAACGACGGTTGCGAAACATCAGTTATTACTGATGACGTGCTTCCTGTTCATCGGTCGCCGTATCGTGTCTCTGTGAAGAGAGAAGTCATCCAGAAGCAGGTCTAAGAAATGCTCGACGACGACATCGTTCAGCCCTCAAAGAGTCAGTGGGCTTCACCGGTAGTCCTGGTGAAAAGAAAGACGGGACTCTTCGGTTCTGCGTGGACTATCGTCGACTAAACGCCGTAACAAAAAGGACGTCTACCCGCTGCCACGCATCGATCACACCCTGGACCGGCTGCGTCATGCCCGATACTGTTCGTCGATGGACCTGAGGAGTGGGTACTGGCAGATCGAAGTCGACGAACGTGACCGTGAGAAGACTGAATTCGTCACGCCCGGACGGACTGTACGAATTTAAGTGATGCCGTTCGGACTGTGCACCGCACCGGTGACCTTCCAGCGAGTAATGGACACCGTTCTTCCGGCGGAAATGGCAAAGCTGCCTCGTCTATCTCGACGACGTCGTGGTATTCGCAAGCGACTTCAATGAGCACCTCAGACGTGTGCGAGCCGTGCTACAGTCTATCCAGAATGCTGGACTGACACTAAAGCCGTCAAAATGTCGGTTCGCGTATGGCGAGCTCAAATTCCTGGGCCATGTCGTGAGCGCTCAGGGTGTAAGCCCTGATCCTGCGAAGACATCTGCTGTTGCCGAATTTCAGAAGCCATCAGACAAGAAAGCCGTAAGAAGATTCCTTGGACTGTGCGCTTACTACCGACGTTTCGTCCGCGATTTCGCCAAGATTTCTGCACCAATTGCGCATCTGACGAAAGACGACGTGAACTTCCAGTGGGGGGAGGAGCAAGAACAAGCGGTCAACGAACTGAAGGAAAGACTCCAGTCGGCCCCTATCCTCAGACACTTCGATCCATCAGCGGAAACGGAAGTTCACACGAATGCCAGCAACACCGGACTCGGCGCGGTACTCGTCCAAAGACAAGACGGAGCAGAGCGGGTGATCGCTTACGCAAGCCGAGCACTGTCCAAGGCAGAGAAAAATTACTCAACCACCGACACGGAATATCTCGCTGTCATCTGGGCGTTAACAAAGTTCCGACCGTAGCTGTACGGGATCCCGTTCCGCGTTGTCACGGACCACCACGCTCTCTGTTGGCTCGCTAATCTCAAGGACCCGTCAGGACGCCTCGCTCGCTGGAGCCTTCGACTACAAGAATTCGACGTAACCATCGTTCATAAGTCTGGCCGCCAGCATAACGACGCTGATTGTTTGTCTAGGGCCCCAGTCGAATTTCCTCCCAAAAGCACTGACGACGACGATGACGCCCGTTTTCTCCGGCGCAGTTACAGATACTGACATGGGAGCACTTCAGCTGAGACGACCCAGAACTTCGCGCCGTGATCGAGCCACCTCGAAGGTCAAGGAAGTTCAGTTCCACGGAGTCTTCGCCGAGACTTGCCAAGCTTCATTCTGCGGCGAGGCGTGCTCTTCAAGAAGAATTTCGGAACGAAACAACCCTGCCTGGCTGCTGGTTGTTCCGGCCAGCCTGCGAAGAAATCTTTCAGCCATGCCACGACGACCCGACGGCTGGACACCTTGGGTACAGCAGGACGCTCGCCCGAATTCGTAGCCAAGCACTACTGGCCGAGACTCCCGAAAACAGTCCACCTGTACACACGGTCGTGCCATGAGTGACAGCGACGTAAGAGGCCTCCGACGCAGCCAGCAGGACTCCTGCAACCGATACCTGCCCCGACTACGCCCTTCCACTGCAGGTCGAAGGGATTTCCGGGCCGTTCCCAACATCGGCGCAAGGAAATCGGTGGATTATCGTCGCGACCGATTATCTTAGACGATACGCCGAGACGAAAGCCCTGCCATCAGGAACAGCGGTGGAAGTCGCCAAGTTTTCGTCGAGTCCATTCTCCTTCGGCACGGCGCACCTGAAGTGCTGATCACGGACCGCGGGTCATCCTTCATGGCACAGCTGACTCAAGAGTTCTTCGGGTCAGTCACACCAGCCATCGACGAACCACCGCTTATCACCCGCAGACCAACGGGCTAACAGAGCGGCTCAATAGGACCATCGCCGACATCATCTCTATGTACGTCGACGTGGAGCACAAGACGTGGGACGAGGTGTTACCGCTACGTTACATTTGCATACAACACAGCGGTACAGAAACCACAGGAATGACGCCGTTCCAACTGGTACTGGCCGGACGGTTACCACAATGCTGGACGCCATGCTGCCTGCAGTGCCGACGACGTGCGCGTGACGACGCTCAACTGATCTCTCAACGCGCGGAGGAAGCTCGTCAACTGGCAAGAATCAAGATTCAAGAGCAACAGCGAGTCGACGCACGCCGGTATAACCTTCGTCGTCGGGACGTCCACTTCCAGCCAGGAGACAGGGTGTGGGTGTGGACACCGATCCGCCGCCATGGTCTCAGCGAGAAACTCCTAAAGCGCTACTTCGGACCCTACAAGGTACTTCGTCGACTCGGGGACCTGAACTACGAGGTGATGCCTGACGGAACACGGACTTCATCACGACGACTTCACCACGACCGGAAGTCGTCCACGTCGTGCGCGCTGAAGCCGTTCTACCCTCGATAGGACTGTGGACATTATGTGCCTCAAATGACTCCTTAGTTCGCCGTTATTTTGTTTTGCTTTGTTTCGTTTTCTGTATTGCATCGGGGCGATGCACTTTATAAATGGGGGGTAATGCCGCGAGCGCAGCTATCCAAGCAGGCAGCGCGCGCTCATTGGCCCCTAATGGTTATCGCGCGTGCCTTCCGCAGAAAGCCCAGGTTTCTGATCCTGCGAGCGCGCGCGTCTTTTCATTTATTTTTTCCAATTTAGATTTCTGGTAATTTCGAGAATCGTGATTTGCTGCTTCCTGGGTTAAGAATGTTCTGTGCGCCGAATGTTCCAGAAGCCCACGCGTGCACAAAGAGGCTCCGCGTAACCTGCCGGACTCAGTTTTCACTCCCAGCGTTCGACTCTGCTCTTTCGCCGACTCTCGACGCCCGCGACGCTCTGCTGTTATCTTTCTGTTTCCTTTTTATTTTTGGGCACAAGTTCGCCCCCATTAAACGTTTCAGTTTTCCAGTTATTCTTTTGTTTCCTCGCCTGTCCATTCGTGACAATATCCCCGGTGGCCAGCAATTCAATTGGTGACGAGAAGCAGCTTTACGCTGAAGCAGTGCCGCTGCGTCTGGTTCTGACCGCGACGGTCGGTCGGTGCATCCACGTCGTTTCCGTTATCAAAATACAAATAGGTCCGCAAATCAGTTGTTAGTAAGTCCGCAGTAGGGCGGTGGGCTAATCGGTGGATCGCTTGGGCAAACGGAAGAGAGGGCAAACAGTTGAGATGAGCAGGAATCGCAGAAGCGTGCGTCGCAAGGAACAAAACGAGACTACAGCACCGGCGTTGCCAGACTGGAAGGCACACGGGAAAGTTATACGTTGTTTATGGCGAATCATATTGAGAGAAATGTTTCTTACATTTTCGAATATTCGTCGACAAACTCTAGCATAGTAGCTAAAATTTCTTCGTACCATCTGAAGCAAATAAATTGGTCTTCAAGTACAACATTACTATATTTTGACTTAAAATACCATACTAGATCCATAACAACCAGCGGAAAAAAATGAAAGCCGCTTACAACTCCCTGTAACGCCGAACTAGAGCGCAGCTCTTGAGGAGGAGGAAGGCATGGGGGGGGGGTCACGTGATCTCGGGAAGGGGAGTCACGTGGCCTGGGGGTCACGTGACCTTGAGGAGGGTAGGGCATTTTCCCCGCTAAATTTAGCAGGGAAAATGTCCTCGCTATGCGGGGAAAATTTTCTGCTCGATTTTAGCGGGGAAACATTTCCGCTAAATCTAGCGGGGAAAACTTTCACGCTAGATTTAGCGCGGAAAATTTTTCCCGCTAAATTTAGCAGGGAAATTTTCCGCTAGATTTAGCGGAGAAGGAATTTTCCCCTTACTAGATTTAGCGGGAAAATTTTCCCGCCTGATTTAGCGGGAAAATTTTCTGCTAGGTATACGGGGAAGATTTTCAGCTAGGTCCCCAGCGGGGAAAGATTTTCCGCTAGGTTTAGTGGGGAAAATTTTTTTCTGCTAAATTTAGCGGGAGGTACGCCATCATGCACCGCGGTTACGCCGACGGCAGCACTACCCTAAGCCGGCGGCGGCGAGCGACTGCCGCTCAAGCCGGAAACGGGCGTCCTAAAGGCTGCGCTCTAAAGGGGATAAAAAGAAAACGACTGGCTTGTTTCACCCGATAGATGACGCATCTTACTGCCCAATCAAAAAAATTATTGTTGTTCTATGTTCAGCCGTTTATTACAGTACCTAGGTGCTTTTTCCTTCCTGTACTGCCGTGGTTTTACCAAAATGGGTTTACCATCGCTTCGAGAAAACCGGCCTTGGTTGTCGGAGTTTCAATGCGAATAGCATTCTTTAGCTACTTCACGCACTTTTCGTCTATGTATCTATCTGGCTATCTAACCTCTTACGCCGCGGGTCGATAAATAAATAAAAAGACCGGCGCCGGCTGGGATTCGAACCGTTGACCCTTTGATCAGCAGGCAGACGCGCTAACCACAGAGCTATGAAGGCAGTCATTCAACGCACTCTAAACGGTTGTTTATATCTTTACCATAGGACGCGCTTTACAGCGCTGTCACAGCTACCGGTGCGCGCGCGTTCCATGCACGAGGGCTCATTCCGCTCTCGTGAGGCTGAGCACGGCCGCTAGCTCACCCTCTCCGCGCTCGGGAGAGGGTGATGTAGCAGCCGTGCTCAGCCTACGAGCGAATGACCGTCGTGCATGCGCACGCCGTACTGCTGTCAGCGCTGAAGCGTCTATACTGAAGATATAAACAACCGTTTAGATACCGTTGGTTGAGACTAGCTGAGACGCCAGAAAGTCTGGTCGGTACCATTTTGAGTGTTTGTGCGTATGGCGCGTGCTTTGCTCGCCTTCCTAAGTGAGCACCCTATTGAAAATTCTTATATGTATGAGGAAATTTCTCGTGTCCAATAAACACACTATGAATCATACAAGATATATAAGAACATATAAGAACATATAAGAACCATATAAGAACCATATAAGAACTATATAAGATATATAAGAACACACAAGCACCATATAAGAAACTCCTGAGAGGTTAGCTATATTTTCCTTATATAGGTTCTTATATATCTTATATAGTTCTTATATAGTTCTTATATAGTTCTTATATCATTCTTATATGTTCTTATATATCTTATATGATTCATATGTGTTTATTGGACACAGAAACTTCGCTACTACGTATGATTTTTCACTTGGGACAAACACACGTGCTGGGCTGCGGAGATCGTGCGCAGGGCTGTGAAAGTGTCAACAAATTTAGAATCGCCTCAAGAGTGGGCTGGCGTATCTAGAGTGTGCCGGCCACCTGACAGACGCGCATAACTCCGCACCGTTTGATGCTATTCGCATTAGCGTAGATAATCATTCCCAAGGGATGTTGTTGGTGATAGTGCAGTTGTACTCACGAAGGCTTCGTTGACGCACCGTCGGTCTGTCCCTATGTATTGTCGTCCACAGGATAGAGGGGAATGAGTAGACCGCCTTTTCGGTACAATGTAGGAAGTTGTTTTCATGTTTCTTACGTGCACCCTGACTGTGGTTCTTGTAGGTTGTATTTACTCTCTTGCACAAGCTAAGAAGTTTGTTAGGGGCCTGAAGAGACGATGTCAAGTTAACTCTATTAGCTATTTTTTCAGACCGTGGGAAAAGTTGTGAACATATAGCAGAATCATCGGTTTTTGGCTCTGTCGTTTTGCTTTTTGTTTAATGGTCCCCGTGCTTGATGTCTTTGATGAGTCTTTCGGCCACAGATGTTAGTAAGGAGGTTGCATATCCTGCGCATTTTAATCGAGAGACTTGCCCGTCGAAGCTTGTTTTGCATGGAATGGCAGCATGATTTTGTAATTCCGTTGTTGAGACATAACCGCGCCAGTATGCTTACAGCAACCGCTAACACGCTTAACCGCTTAACAGTTTTGAGTGCGTCGAGTTGAAGGTAGAAGCGGCTTTTCCCCCTGGGCTCATAGGACCAGCAGAGCATAAGATAAAATAAAAAGTCGCAGATCCAGGAATCTTAACGAGGTGTTCAACTGGAAGTTTGTTGCATAATGTCCAAAGGGTTCATGCAGCCTTTAAAGCTGTCTAGAACTTCGGCAACCATGGTTGTAAAGTCGTAATCATCGGTTACTAAGCACGGGTCAACAATCGTCAACATACCGGAAGACTTTTATAACATTCGAGGTATCTAAGGTGTGCCTGTAACTGCCTGTCTTGGTGGGCAAGATAGAGGGTCGCTTAAGGACTGCAGGGCAATGCATGATCCCATACCGGACCCCTGCTTTTATAGGTATGTGTGATTATCCCAAGAAGCGAGCGATGGATTTGAGATTGAGGGTAATCGAGGTTCAAAACTCTCCTTTAGGTATGCCTGGTGCGTTACTGGAATACAATAGTGCCATAGGTGTCTATGCTCTCCTCAACGCACTGCTTAGAAGGCGGTCTTGGGGCGGGGTACAATAGAGGTCCGCAATATCGATGGGGAACACTTTGAGATTTTTTTTCGGCCCTGATGCTCCTGGAAGAAGGTAGAAGACGTCGCAGGAACTTCTGATCAGGTACGGATCCGTCAATGGTGAGCGTATTCAGTATTTCCTGTAAATATAAGGCCACAGACTTTTGGCACGTTCCCGCTTTCAGAAATGATAACTTTAAGGGGGCCAGTCTGTTTTGTGAGTTTTGGCGCTCAGAGATAATTCTGAGGCTCAAATTTTTACTGCGATCAATATAGGAGCAGAGCTGTTTTAAATATTGTGATTGGCAAACTTGTTTTGCTTCCTTTACGTTTTCCCAGAGGTCTCGTTGTGGCTGCAGAAAACCAGATTCGATGGCCTGTTAATGCCTTTCTCGAAAATGTTTCCTGCATGAGGACGAAACCTCCTTCCTTGGCTCAGCGGCGCACAAGATAGAGTGAGTGCTCTTTTGAGTAAGGATTTCTACCTTCTTGATTGGTAGAGGAGTAACTGATGGCTTTTTCCGAAGAAATATGTCAACTCCTTCAGAGGTGCAACGATCCAATCTCCGTCTCTGGCGCTCGTCTTGATACTGCCTTGCCTGACGATGGAAGAAGTAGCTCTGGTTTCGTCTTCTTAGAGTTCCAACGCGAACTTCGGGCCTATGGAGCTGAGAGCATGCTGCACAAAGTCAGTAGAATTGATGTCGCCTACTGTGCGCACTGGGTTACTCAGAAGCCGTTTCTTTTCTTCGGGCATGTTGATGCGGAGATGCCATAGAGTGAGTCTCCACCGATGTTCCAGTCATGTTTTCTGTTATGGAGACGTAATCTCGCCATATTCTTCTTCCGAATGGATGGTTCCTGTTCTCACGCAGTTGTAAGAACAGGCAGAACAGTTTCGGTTCTGTCGATGCCATTCGGCTTGAAGTATTTTGCAGATCCTTTTCTTCATGGCCTACGGATGGTGCAAAACCTCCAAATAGGGCCTTGACCTCAGGTCAAGGCCCTATCTCAGAGGTCTCTGTTGACAGACGCAGATGGCAATTAAGGGTTACTTGAATGTCCGGGTTCAAGGGTGAAGCTTAAAAGGGGCCCGAAAAAACTAGAGATGACACCTGTTTAAATGGAGGTTCGGGCGAGTTGGTTATTCATGACTGACAAGGAAACAGCGCACCCTCAAAACAAGCACTCTAAATTTTCATGCACACAAAAGAAAGAGCCATTTACCCAGCGCTGGCTGACAACTCTTGGTTATATCAACGCCTCCTGTACTAAGATGCCTGTCAGGTGGCTCGCTCTCCCATTGCGGCCGGTCTGCCATCGTATTGTAGCCAAACGCCACGAGGTGGCGCTCGCCTCCGACCCTATTTTTTTGGCTAGGCGCGAGCATGGTTCGGTATCGCCCGAGTCAAAGGGAACAGCTACAACATCATCATCATCAACTCTCGCTGGGCGCTCGGCCATCTCGGCGCAACTGGCGCGGCCGGCCGCTCGCAACTGAGTGCTAATTGTATTTATTTTAACATTATTTTAGTTTCAGTTTTTGGTTTACGGTTTAGCATCCTATTGAAGAAAAAGTCCCAATTATTCTCCATGACCCTAGTTCATAATACCAAAAGAAGACGAAGATGAAAGTGTAAATATACCAAAGAGTGAGCCAGCGCTGCGTAAGTTTGTCTTTCTTTTGTATGCGTGGACTTGAGTAGCTGTTTTGCGGGTGCGCTGTTCCGTCTGTACAGCACCACGTCATTCATAGCCTTTGCACTCTCAACGCCAGGGATGACACTGCACTATTCGATTTGAAGCACTATTCGCACACCCCTACTGGTATCACAATAGCAGACGTCAAATCTCCCGCGCTCTCGCGGCCGCGAGCGATAGGGTCAGTTGGCAGCGCCCCTCGCGGTCGTTTCGGTGAAGGGGAGGAGGAAAAAGGGAGAGGGCACGGCAGGACGCTCGCCGCTCTCATGACAGGCATCTTAGTACAGGAGGCGTTGGTTATATTTACAATTTTCGTTTTCGTCCTTCTTTGTGGACTAAAGTTCCTATGGGAAAAAAATTGACCTTTTTTTCTTCCTTCTTCTTCCTGTGTTTCTGTAATAGGAAGATAAACCATAAAATTATTATAAGGCTAAGTACTCTAGTTCTTTTTTGGATAACATTATGGAAGGAGTGCTGACACATCTCTCCTCTTGCCTGGCAATGTTCTCTGCTTCCATAATTTCTCTTGTTAGCTTGTCGTTGGTTCCTGCCCTAACACTGTGCATTTCATCCAGCTGCGGTGAGCAACCACAGTCCCGACAGTGAATTCCCAGGTGCTCGGAGTTTTTGTTGGTCATAGTGCAGTTGTGCTCACGAAGGCGATCGTTGACGCACCGTCGGGTCATGATCCTATGTATTGTCGTCCACAGGACAGAAGGAAGAGTAGACCACGTTTTCGGTACACTGTACGAACTTGTTTTTATGTTTCTTCGTGCACCTGACTGTGGTTCTTGTGGATGTATTTACTCTCTTGCACAAGCTATGAAGTTTGTTAGGGGCTGAAAAGACGATGTCCAGGTTAACTCTATTAGCTATTTTCTTCGGACCGTGGGGAAAGTTGTGAATATTTGGCACAATGATCGGTTTTTGGCTCTGTCGTTTTCTTTTTGTTTAATGTGGTCCCCGTGCTTGATGTCTTTGATGAGTCTTTCGGCCACTGATGTTAGTAAGGAGGTTGCATATCCTGCTCTTTTTAATCGAGAGACTTGCCCGTCGAAGCTTGTTTGCATGGAATGGCAGCATGATTTTGTAATTGCGTTGTTAAGACTTAACCGCGCAATGCTCCGCTTACCAAGTTTTGAGTGCGCCGAGTTGAAAGGTAGAAGCGGATTTCTGGGCTCATAGGACCAGCAGGCATGATAAGGTAAAATAAAAAGTCGCAGATCCAGGATTCTTAACGAGTGTTTAACTGAGGACATCCATTTACCGGACTTTGTGCAGCATGTTCTCAGTCTAGGCCCGAAGTTCGCGGTGGAACCTAAGAAGAGGAAGCCAGAGCTACTTTCCATCGTCAGACAAGTATCAAGACGAGCGCCAGAGACGGAGATTGATCGTTGCACCTCTGAAGGAGTGGACATACTTCTTTGGAAAAAGCCAACAGTTACTCCTCTACCTATCAAAGAAGGTAGAAACATACCTAAAGAGCACTCACTCTATCTTATGCCCGCTGACAAGGAGGAGGCTTTGTCCTCATGCTGGAGGACACATTTCGAGAAAGGCTTTAACAGCCATCGAATTTGTTTTCTGCAGCCACAGCGAGACCTCTCTGGAAAACGTAAAAGGGAAGCAAAACAATTTTGCCAATCACCAAGATTTAAAACAGCTCTGCTCCTATATTGATCGCAGTAAAATTTGAGTCTAGAATTATTCTTGAGCGCAAAAAATCACAGAACAGACTGCCCCCTGAAAGGTATCATTTCTGAAAGGGGAACGTGCCAAAGTCTGTGGCCTTATATTTACAGGAAATACTGAATATGCTCACCATTGACGATCCATACCTGATCAAAAGTTCCTACGACGTCTTCACCTTCTTCCAGGAGCATCAGGGCCGAAAAAATCTCAAAGTGTTCTCCATCGATATTAAGGACCTCTATTATGCCCTGCCCCAAGACCGCCTTCTACCGTGCATTGAGGAAAGCATAGACACCTATGGCACTGTTGAATCCCAAAATGCATCAGGCATACCCGAAGGAGAGGTTTTGAACTTGATTAACCTCTATCTCAAATCCACATTCGCTACTTGGGATAATCACACATACCTACAAAAGCAGGCGGTCTGCACAGGATCATGCATTTCCCCAGTCCTTAGCGACCTCTATCTTGCCCACCAAGACAGGCGGTTACACCACACCTTGGATACCTGGGAAAGTTATAAAATCTTCCGGTATGTTGACAATTATTTAATCGTGCTAGAAACCGATGATTACGACTTTACAACCATGGTTGCCGAAGTTCTAGACAGCTTTAAAGGCTGCATGAACCCGTTTGGACATTACGCACAAACTTCCAGTTGAACAATCGTTAAGATTCTTGGATCTGCGACTTTTTATTTTACCTTATCATGTCTGCTGGTCCTATGAGCCCAGGGGTAAAAGTCGCTTTTACCTTTCAACTCGGCGCGCTCAAAACTTGTTAAGCGGTTAAGCGTGTTAAGCGGTTAAGCGCTGTTAAGCATAGCGCGGTTTGTCTCAACAACGCAATTACAAAATCATGCCGACATTCCATGCAAACAAGCTTCGACGGGCAAGTCTCTCGATTAAAATGCGCAGGATATGCAACCTCCTTACTAACATCAGTGGCCGAAAGTCTCATCAAAGACATCAAGCACGGCGACCACATTAAACAAAAAGAAACCGACAGATCCAAAAACCGATCATTGTGCCATATATTCACAACTTTTCCACACGGTCTAAAGAAAATAGCTAATAGAGTTAACCTGGACATCGTCTTCTCAGCCGCTAACAAACTTCATAGCTTGTGCAAGAGAGTAAATACACCCACAAGAACCACAGGCAGGTGCACGAAGAAACATAAAAACAACTTCCTACAGTGTACCGAAAAGGTGGTCTACTCATTCCCACTATCTTGTGGACGACAATACATAGGACATACCGGATGGTGCGTCAACAATCGCCTTCGTGTGCACAACTGCACTATCACCAATATAAACTCCGGACACCTGGAAATTCACTGTCGAGACTGTGGCTGCTCAGCGCAGCTGAGAAATGCACAGTGTAAAGGCCGGTTCAGACACTTGCGTTTGAGTGCGTTTGACTGCGTTGCGGCGAGAACCGAAAGCGGAGTCACCGGCACATCTGTGCTTCGTATGAAGCGTGGAATCCAATTCAAGGAATCATCTTGGCACGCGGTATAAGCAGCAGGGATGTCCTGGTTTCTCGCCGCCGCAACGCAGTCAAACGCAGTCAAACGCGACTGTCTGAACCAGGCTTAAAGGGCTGTATATACTCCGACGTTGAGCGCAGTGAACGCGGCGTAGCGCAGAACGCGCGCCTTTCGTTGGCCGCCAACCAGGAGACTCGAGAGCTGTGGCCAATCAATATCTGCGCGCGCTACGCTACGCCGCGCCCGTCGACGTTACGCTGGAGTATAAACGTGCGCTTTAGGCAGGGACTACAACAAGCTAAGAGGAGAAATTATGGAAGCAGAGAACATTGCCAGACAAGAGGAGAGATTAGGGTGCCTTCATGTGCGCTTTAGCTTGGGGTGATGACACCTGGCCATTTTATTTCTAAGGTATATTTTTATTTTTTGTTCTCAAGCGCGTGAAAGAGCGTGTCCCTGCACGCGCTCGTGGCGTTGACTGTGCTACAGCGACATTTTGTTTCCTGCAATTTCTTTGTATTTTTCCTGTGAGCGCGTGCAGTCGGCATCGGGTACTACAAACGATGGCATCACCCTAAACAGAGGGACATCGAGGCACTCTAGGAGATGTGTCAGCACACCTTCCATAATGTTATCCAAAAAAAGAACTAGAGTACTTAGCCTTATAATAATTTTATGGTTTAGCTTCCTTTCACGAAAACACAGGAAGAAGGAAGAAGAAAAGGGCAATTTTTTTTTTGCCATAGGAACCCTAGTCCACAAGGAAAGACGAAAACGAAATTTTTAAATATAACCAAGAGTTAGCAAAAGCGCGCGTGTGTATGAAGGCACTCTACCAAGAGTTGTCAGTCAGCGCTGTGTAAGTGGCTCTTTCTTTTGTGTGCATGAAACTTTAGAGTGCTTGTTTTGATGGTGCGCTGTTTTCTTGTCAGTCATGAACAACCAACTCGCCCGAACCTCTGTTTTAACAGGTTTCCTGTGTGAGTGTCGTCCTTCTTCGTCCTGAATTGTCAAACTTTAGCAGCGCAGGAACAAAAATATAGCGGACCTTGGAAGCAAAAGATGCGGAGCTTTACGGACATGCCACGTGTCTTACGCGTTTTCGCAACAATGGTTGGCGGTACCTTTCAAAAGCTCCTTTATCAGAGACTCTATTCTTCCCCTTTCCTGTGCCTCTCTTTTAAGAGTTAGAAATCACTAGTTGCCGCAGCTTTAGAAACGTCGGCGCAGCGATTGCATCTAGCTTGGCATGCCTTCCCATGGTAGTAGGGAAAACAAAATTTTCCTTTAAGGGCCACTGAGAAGGAAAAAAAAACATTTCTGTTTATACAGACTGGTTTCGACACGCGTGTAGAAAATAAATTTTACGCGAAAAACAAAAAATTGGAGCACTATTGACGGCGCGAGTCGCTATTTAGCCGGTAGTCACCCATTTTCCACTTGTTTTTTTTTTTCTCGGCATTTCGCGCGCGTGGAGGAGAGGTGGATCGGCTTGGCTATGACTTTGAGGGGAGATAATGAATGACGATCTCGTTGAGGTGGAACGAGTGTATTACCCTTCCGTGATGTCATGAACTTTGCACGCCGAATTTGAAATAAATCTCGCGCCGTCAATATTCTGCTAAAAATCTTTTTTTTTTTTCGCGTAAATTTTATTTCTCGACACGCGCACCTCAACCAGACAGTTTGTAAAAAACATTTTTTAGTGGCCCTTTAACGATAAGACAGTGAGGACCCAGGGGACCGGGTGTTGTATCTTATTATATTGAAGATGTGGTGTGAAAAAACGAAAATTCGAGTGGTAGAAAAGGACCTAGGTATATCACCAACTCGGTCAACTTGTTGACTCCTCTTGATGCTGATACACGTATGGTGCTGTGACCTGCGGCCTTCTTCAAGGACTCTTTTTGCTAAGAAATAATACAAGAATGCAAACATTTAAATCTTAATGGCTATGACCTATAGACGGAAAGCTATCTTTCACATAAATTTCAAGTACCTCCCTAAATTTGCCTTAAGAAAACACCAAACTTCCTTAAAAATCTTTTGGAATAGCCCTGTCAGACGGGCATGTTAAATGACATTTAAGCAAAATGACATTACAGCTCGGCCAATCCGTGCACTTAATACGCCACGCTGCGCGCGCACCCGCCACGTGCAGAACCATGCCTCGCGAGCTGATTCTTCAAACGCTGAATTACATTCGATCAAAATGACATTTACTTTACCGTCTGACAGGGGTATTAAGCTGCTTAGATACAGTGCACATTATCGAAGAGGAATTTCATAAACAAACAAAATATTCATTGTTCGGCAGTGTTTGCACAGACATCTGGAGTTAGGAACGGAACCGTAACTAGCCTTTATTTAGAGGTTGCGACCTCGAACATATAGCCAGTTTGTTTCGGCTTCACATTTACATAAAAAGTGCTTTCCTCATTGTAAAAATATAGCTTTTTCTTTCCCTGGGGAGGGGAATTTAATTAGCGTGTGACACGTATGTCGGATATGATCAACGACCTTGAGTGAACTTAGGGCAGTAAACTGGAACGAATGGTCTGCAGCGTGAAAGGCATCACCGCGGTCAGCACTATATTGCATGTTTTCCACACTAGTTTTCACGTGACGCCAAGATGGCTGCACCCAGGGTTGGGAGAAGCGCACCGGTGCTAGTCTGCCTTAAAGAACCTCTGACACGCCAAAAAAAATTTTGTTTGTGCTAGGCGTTGAAATGGCATATGAGGACATGACAAACAAGTTGTTTCACTATAGAGTTGCGTAGTTGTTTCATAAAAAATAGAAATACGAGGCCCAATTCAAAAGTTCCCGCCGTGCACTGTGACGTAACAGTGTACCGCAAGGTGTCGGGGCGGTCAGAAGGGAGGCATCGACCTACGTCACTAAAAGTGGGTTCCCCGGAAGTCACGTGAGTTTCACTCCTCGTGCTCTCCGTGACCGTGCCCTAAGATTTTTTATTCTGTTCTTTGTACAAGCGATTGTAGAAAACGAAGTTTCAGTTCCACTAGCTCTTAATCGCTGCACCGTTGGTTAGTTTGCGTGCTGTAAAATTTGAGGACGAAAAGTCAGTGGATCGGCGTGATGGAGGTCAATGATGAAAGCGTTGCGAGTACAAGCCAGTGTACGAGTGCATGCCGTCAGTCCGATAATACAGGGCA
This sequence comes from Ixodes ricinus, assembly GCA_037355805.1. Lineage (NCBI taxonomy): Eukaryota > Metazoa > Arthropoda > Arachnida > Ixodida > Ixodidae > Ixodes > Ixodes ricinus. Next base: position 10,454 of record JAZHYW010039606.1, on the reverse strand, counting down.
ATACTGGGCGCAAAACAAGCTATCAAGTTTTGAAAAAAAAAATTTTAGAACGCTCGCACAATTTAGGATTGCTAGCACACGACACACGCCCGATCGCATTGCTGAAGGTTCAGACACCAAGGTCGTTGAATCATCGGATACTCTCCAGGCTAAAGATGCCTGCAATCTAAAGAATACGAACTGGTTTGTGTACCAAGTACAAGTAAACGTCGAGCACAAAGTACGTATTTTGTCTAGAACATAAGTAGAACTTTTTTACTAGGTGCACATGCGGCCGATGTATGTCTCTCGGAAATTCATCCAGTGTGATCTCTTCTTCAGTTGCTGAAATACCGGGACAGTCCCTCACACAGCACCTTCTAGGCATTGTAGTTGATCACGTCAATTCACTGACTCCGCTTCTTCTACCTTTACAGCAACATTAAGCGATGAAAAGCAAATAAAAGAAATTGTGTCTGCTTGGATCGCTCGTGGAGGTGCGGAGAATAACAAAAATATTTAGAAAAATATTACACGCGCTCGCGGTAAGCACGGGGAGGGATACAACTCACGTGACTTCCGGCGATGCCTCCCCTTCTGACCGCCCCGACGCCTTGCGGTACACTGTTACGTCACAGTGCACGGCGGGAACTTTGAATCGGGCCTCGCATTTCTATTTTTTATAAAAAAACTACGCAACTCTATACTAAAACAATTTTTTTTTGTAATGTCCTGACATGCCCTGCGAACGCCTAGCATGAAAAAAAAAGTTTTTTTTTTCGCGTGTCAGAGGTTTTTTAAAGGCCACGATCGTGCAGTGGGATCTGGTTACCAATAAATCGCGGCAAGTGATACGTTTCACTAAACTGACGATGGATAAATAAAACTTGTAGTGCGCGTATTGCACGAAATACAAAAAGATATTGGCATCGATATACAATAGAATCGGTCGTACGTTCCTGCATCGTAGCGTTGTTCGAACTTTGGACAGATAACTGTTGCGTAATTTTTTTACATTCTTGTCCCGCTTGACCATTGGAATGTTGAAGGCTCTTAACGAAAGGGACGCGAGGCTTATGGAGTAGTATCTGCGAATGGATGTCGAGACCGAAAGCGTAAAACAAAATGTAAAAATTTGGTTGTTTCACGTGCCTAAACAACAAAAGGTATCTGGCACAACACAGCGGAGGACAGATTAATAATTTCGACCGCCGGGGGATTGTTTGACGTACAACCGAAATCTTGATCACCCTGTGCCTTTTCCGTAATAGTCTCATTGTTGTCAGCTCGGCCGGGATTCAAAATGCTACGCGGCTTGCCTTGGAGCCACTGATGCAGCTAGGATTGCGTGAGAAGGTTTTGGTGTCTTCGCGTGATTGCAACAGAAGGCTTGAGGTTTACTTGGATGGCAAGGAGCCTGGAGACTCCTTGCCATCAAAGTACCAACAAATGATTTAAATAGACGCAACGCGTACTTTCCGGCCGCAGCTGGGGAATGTTGACCGTAGCCGCATACATAGATTAAATTTCCCAAGACAGCGCTTTTTCGCTCGCATTGAAGGCAATTACATTTTGGGTAATAGCTGCCTTTTATGACACCAGCAGCCGGCACAGCTGTGGCGCCTTCTTGCCGTTCAAGGACTTGACGTCCACGAAGACGCAAGGGTAGAGCAATTTTGAACTGTAAACGAACTCTTTGTTCCGTACAGTTATATTTTAGAGTATTTTCGTCTTCTGCTGCCGTTTACTTTATTTATTGCCGTGTTATCTCCTAGGGCCTAAATGAGCTAATAAAGTTACTTGTGTTCTCGAGCAGTGTTCCCAGACTTTAAGCAAACCCTGAATCTTTGAGAAGCTTAACGTTAATTGTCCACAACTCACGGCTGAGGAGATGATACTCCATTTTAGAATTGCCGAAGGTGTATTCAACGAACGCACCATTACGAAAAATTGTAGAACCTTACACTAGTCGGTTCCACTCAAAAGGTCAACAAACATTCGCTCTGTCAAGTCAAGCATTATTGAATGAGTCGACAGATGTGTACTGCAGTGTATCCGACTGCGACTGCAAAGTGTATCACGAGGTTAACATTCATAACTCATGTTCTTTAAAGACAGTGCACTGGCGCCTCTGTGAACATTGTCAGAAATAAAAACATAAACTTGAGTAACCAAACTCGCTTGATGCAGGGAACTTGTTTCCACAAACATAAAGTTACAAAACCCGTACATACTTTGACCATAGAGTAATCTATGCTTTGACGGCGACGGAACGACGAATCACTCAAGCAGCCTTGCGTAGCTCCTTTTGAAGGCGCGTGGGAGTCTAGAAGTTCCGAGCTCGAACAAACAACACAATTATCGAGTCATGTCAAACATTTGTGATGCAAACAGAAAAAAAGATACAAAGGACAAGCGCTGCGCGGGTTAATCAACAGCCAGCCGCGTCGGAGACGAGCAAGCTGCTGACTCAGCTATTCCCGATGCAATACTAAATGAAATTGACAACTCAGAACAAGAAAAGGGCATGTTAACACAGAGGTTTGGGCGAGTTGGTTGCTCATGATGTACAGGGGAACAGTGCACCCGCAAAACAGCCACTCGAGTCAACACACGCACAAAAGAAAGAGTCACTTACGCAGCGCTGACTGACAACTTTCCGGGTATATTTACACCTTTTTCTCTTGTTTTATTTATTATAGACCATTGCAAGCATGGGGCCCGGCTGGTGCCCTATGCGTGCAAGCACGTGCAGCTTGCGCGTGAACATAGCTTTGGCGAGCTATGCAATTGCACGGGCTTGTCCGCACGAGGCGGCGGCGGCCAGTCGCCCTGCTTGCAATCGTCTATTCGCGACTCCAATTCACTATAGGTGGCGCCACTCGTTTTCCAAGATGGCCGGTTTAGTGAGGGTCGGAGGTGCGTGCCGCTGCTGAGCCTGTCTAGTTTGCTGGCTTCACTGAGCGACACAAATTATTTCTGGTAATACTAGGGAGCTAGGGTGTTATAAGCGCAGGTCACCTCGTTATCCTGAAAACAAAAACGGTATTTAGCGTAATATTTACGCCAGTACGCACATTTTAATTCTGGAGCGAAACCGAAACTTACCTTTATTTTGGATTTAATATCTCGGTATCGGTCTTAATTTCAGAGTCTTTCATAACTCAAAATGTGTCTCACACCCTAAATATTTAGTTAAAGAAGTTGTTCGCGGAAACGTTCGTCCCTTTAAAGACAGGGTCTTTCATACACCTTAGAGGTAACATATAATGCTGTAGTTGTTGAAAAATTCAGTGCGGATATTTGGGCGTTCTTGCTACCTTTTCTGGCTCACATAATTGTCATATGAAACAATGAACCACGGGCCTTTCAATGGATTTTGGGGTATTTAGAAGATTAATTGCTTTAATATCTTTCCCAGAACAAGATATGACAGAATGAAACCTTTCAGAAAAAACGGTAATGGTTAAATGGCGTATTTCTGTGATCGTAGCGTTAATTGGGGGCATACATTGCCGCGATTTGTATTAATAATAATATAGATATTAATATTGAGATATTTTGATACTCCATTTTCAAGCTCTAAAATAATTAGTTGCTTATATGATCTAATTTCAAACACGCGAACAAGTATGACAATCTAAAGTGTGCTAATTATCATCATTGGTGCCAATTGCAGCATTTTTAATTACCAAGTTATAAAATAAATAAAGTCTAAAATCAATGACAAAACCCTAGCTAATGTGAGAAATTCATGTAAAATTAGATTAATGAAAATGTTATTAAAGTAGCGACTTTTGACGATCGGCAAAACTTCCAAAGTCGCCGCCAATATCCTTCCAGACCAAATCCCCCCAGAGAAAAAAAAATGGATTATCTTTTTAATTATTACTCTTTTTTTAACATTCATTTCCTTTTGTATTTGTTTGCCGTCGTTTTGCCATCCTCAGCCTTTCCAGTTCGAAGGAACGCTTACCTGCTTGCGCGTCTGCTCACTGCAGCACGTTTCGTTGGTGTTGGAAAACGGTGAAACAGTAGTGAGTTTTAGTATTGCGTGTACAAGCGAACGCAAGCGCCGTGTGTTTGCGTTAGCTTTGCATGTTCCACGCTGCGCATGCGCGGAACCCAAAATTGCGGTCTTGGATCGGAGCATGGCAACGATGCGCGCGCGAAACGTAAAGCAAGCCACCCTAACGCAAACGCACAGCGCTTGCGTTTGCTTATATATGCGCAATACTCAAACTCTCTAATAAGGTACAATCCCATACCGGCTGTAGCACCACGTTGGGACAGTGAAGAGTGTAGTTTGCATTCGGAAACGACATTTAGCGAGCCATGATCGCGAGCAGTTCCGCCGTGCCCGCTGAGCAGGAGAATCGGGGGACCCTCACTAGAGCGCTTCCTGTTTCCGCCGCGGGAGGGCGAGCGGCGAGCTGGAGACGCGAATAGGGAGAATAACTGGTCTTTTTGTTTTCTTTTCTTTCGATCTGAAGCTAAATTTAAAGCTAACTAAATTGAAATTAATGTAGGTCTAGGTAGTCTAATTGTTTTTGTGATAAGGTTATTGACGGAGTACTAACACATCTGTCTTTATGTTTTGCGATATTCTCCACCTCGATAATTTCTCTTGTGAGCTGGTTTTGGTGCTTGTCAAGCACGGCGCAGTTACTCAGCAGCACTAAGCAGCCACAGTCTCGACATTGAAGGCCTAAATGTCGGGAGTTTTTGTTGGTGCATGTTTTCTTATGCTCACGAAGGCGATCGTTAAGGCACCTTACGGTCTGACCTATTGTGATGATGTGGGAGATCCAACGATGAGGAAAACCGACGCACGTGCAAACTGTGAGTTGAACTGAGCAACACTGTGGACTGAGCAAAGGACGAGGAAGAAGACGCAGTGAACGTGGGGAAGATGGAAACGGTTAGAAGACAAAGAAGTTCAAGGCAAGAGTTGGATATACGGAAAAAACGAAGACGACGACAAGAAGGGAAGATGACAGACAGGCTCGTGACACGTGAGACAAGGGCGGGCACGACACGGAACCCGGCTCGACAGCGGAGGTCCCGGCAGCCAAGGAGGAGCCCGGACGGACGAGTCCAGGCCCGTGGGGCTTTCACCCAAGCTCGCTGAGAAGCCTCCGCCGGTGCCTAGCAAGCAGCTGAGCAGTTCCTGGACAAGACGAACGCCATGCCTACGTCAACGTGCATCACCGTGCCATAAGCGGATGCGGCGAGCTGAACTTTGTATATATATCCACACCAGTGTTTTTCTAACTTCTTGTTCATACGACTGTAAATAATATCTACCTTCTTATATTCACCGCACTGGAATTCCGAGTCCCTCTAATTATTTTTTTTCCATTACACCTATGTAGAGTTTTCCACATGAGAGGGGGAAGGAGTAGCCCACCTTCTCCGTATACAAGGGACAAAGGTGTCCTTACGCTTCTTTTTGCAGCCGACAGTTGTGTTTGGTGGGGTATTTACTTTTTTGCACAAGCTGAGAGATTTGTTAGGAGCTGAGAAGATGACTTCCAAGTTTACTCGGCTAGCTATTTTCTTCAGTGCGTCAGAAAATTATGAATGTATGGGTAGAATAATGGGTTTCTTTGTTTTGTCTCTTTTGCTTTTGTTGAGTGGAAACGTCTTTCCTGCTTTCGTTGATGAGCTTTTCGGCCACTGATATTAATAACGAGATTTGGTATCCTGCGCGCTTTAGTCGTGAGCACGGTGGAAGAAATACATTTAGGTGGTGACTCTGGCCGCTCTTCCCGCGGGGAGCGAGTGACCAGGGCCCGTTTTCTTGAACGCGAACCGTGGGTTAAAGTTAACTATTGTCCCTAGAAGGGGAATTCTAGGTCACGTGACTGGGAGAGCTTTGGCGCCGAGGAGGAGCAGTAGCTACAAGCAAAATGGCCGCGACGTCGCTTAATGAGGGCTAATAGTTCTGCTTGGTTCTGCTGAACATTGATTTGGATCCGGCTATTATATTAATCACGCACCATCAACCTATTAGCACGTGAACCAAAGCGATAGTTCAGAGGGACTACTAAAGTAACCGACGGCAACGTTCCGCTAACGCATCACTCTTCAGCAGTCCGGGATCAAATACATATGACGGTATATAAGCCTTGCAAGTGTTTTTATGGTGAGTAAAAAAATATTTTGCGAACAAGTGTTGGTATATATTTATACTAACACGTTTAATTTGTTGCACTATGCACGCCTACTCGTGAGCAGCGATTATTTTGCGGAGAAAGGGGGTTATCCTCGATAAAGTCTTCGTTCCAGGTGAACAGCTGGGACATTGTACTGTTTTTTCTTCGCACTGCGCCGACAGTATGCCGACAGCATCAAGGTTTCTACATATCCCCGGTGGCCAGCAATTCAACGGTGACGAGAATCTTAGCTTGTGGAGACTCAAGAACAGACAACCGTTTCGCTGGTGTCCACACCCGTTCTAACCTGCGCTCGTCATGAGCGCGCGCTATCTTCACCGCGTCACGAGCCATCTTTATTCTCTTCCTTTTAAATCCCACAAGCTTTACGCTGAAGCAGTGCCGCTGCGTCTGGTTCTGACCGCGACGGTCGGTCGATGCATCCACCAATGGGAAAGGTACAAGCACGGTACACGAATCAACCTTGTCGATGTCGTCTGCAGAAGTCGCAGAAACAGAAATAAACAAATCGTTTTCGTTATCAAAGTACAAATAGGTCCGCAAATCACTTTGTTAGTAAGTCCGCAGTTGGTCGGTGGGCTAATCGGTGGATCGGTTGGGCTAACGGAAAAGGGGCAAACGGATCGCAGAAACGTGCGTCGCGAGGAACAAAACACGAGACTACAGCACCGGCGTTGCCAGACTGGAAGACACACGGGAAAGCTATGCGTTGTTTATGGCGAAACATATTAAAGGAAATGTTTCTTACATTTTCGAATATTCGTCGACAAACTCTAGCATAGTAGCTAAAACTTTCTTGGTACCATCTGAAGCAAGTACATTGGTCTTCAAGTGCAACATTACTATATTTTGACTTAAAATACCAAACTAGATCGGTAACAACCTGACGGAAAAAGAGGATAAACAAAATGACTATCTTGTTTCACAGATAGATTACGCATCTTACTGCCCAATAAAAAATAATTACTGTTGTTCTATATCCAGCCGTTTATTACAGTACCTAGGTAGTTTTTCCCCTCCTAGGCACCGTGGTTTACCAAAATGGGCTGTCCATCGCTTCGAGAAAATCGGCCCGGATCTGTGTTCGGACTATCCTCGAACAAGGAGTATACTCTGTTTCACCTTATGGTGTCCGCAAGAAAGACTGCAAGCGCGAGCTCCCTACTCTGGAACATCTGGCGGCACAAGCTCTCGTGAGTCAAGAGCAGCTGCCAACGCTATGAGCTCGCGCTTATAGCCTTCGCTGCGGTACAACATAAGGCGAACGTATAGTTGTATACCGCCGCCGCGGAGGGCGCTGAGTGTGAAACAATTAAAGCCCCTTGATGTTCAAAAAGTAGCGCAATGGGCGTCGATACAGGAGGCACGTGCAACGTGCAGCCCTTGGGAAGATCATGGCGGCACAGCGCAGCACTCAGCTAGCTTTCAGACGCCATGAATTTCCCAGAAGTGCGGCGCGGCACGTGCCTCGAGCATTTCTACAACAATGAATGGCGCCACTTTTCCCAGGATAGAGGGGCTTTAAAACCGTGGGTATGAGGTTTCTCCTCGGCGGCCACGGTGTCGGGGGCGTAGCCTGCTCGCCTGTTTCCGCGGTGTTAGTTGGTGGTGGTGTGTGCGGCCAGTGGCCGGCCTTATGTTTTGTCTGGTGCTGTGTCGATCACAGGTGCCACCATCGTGCACGAAGGTGAGCCTCCCTTAACCCGAATAAGAAGTTACGCTATAAGGATGGGAAAGACGTGCTTCGTTCCCAACTGGTAATTCGGGGTACCGGAACTGCCCAGAGCGAGTGTCCTTGTTTAAAGCTCCATCGAATGACGCTCGCCTGGAGCAGTGGCGTCGTGCAATCCCGGGGGCCGGTCGCAAGTTACTATCTAGCCTCCTCATCTCGTTGACCAAGTGAAGACCAAGCTTGGTCTTCACTTGGCCGCTTCCCCAGGACCGTACTGAATCTGTGTCGATGTGTCGCGTGTTTTCAAAGCACCTACAGCAGCAGGCGTCATAACAGTGGTGTAGTGTAGTGTGTAGTGTGTGTTTGTGTGTGTGTTCTTCTAGGTATACGTGGAGTCAACTTACATTCTACATTTCACCTCATTTTTCTTTTAAAACATTTTGGGTTGCGGCCCTGTGTACAAACTTGGTATATATGTGCGTGTTTTTATGTTTTTTTTAAATCCTTGGTGGCGGGTTAGCAGGCGCACTCGCGTACGGTTTTTAACCTTTCTGCACAGCCGTGCACGCCTCCCAGGATCAGATTTTTGTATGCAAATAAATATTATTATTATTATTATTATTAATAATATTATTGACAGTCTAATTTCTGTCGAATACTAAGAATGCGAAGATTCCTGTACAGAAAAGGCTCAAGAAACTAAGGCTGTGAACTCCATACTATAATATGTAACTGAGTTTTTCAGTGTGAAAATGAAAAAAGCTACACGCTGCCCTGCATGCCGATCCCCTTTCAGCATAGACAAGAACACTTCTGCTGAAGCAGCACTGACAAACGTGAAAAACAGAGGAGGCCTGATACACCCCAACAAGAGCCTTTTCCAGCTACTGAAGAAAGCGGAACAGTTCTTCGTGGAAAATAAAAGCCACCAGACAGTCTACTGGGACACAATCGACAGTGTTCTTGACACATGCACAATAACGTTTCCATGCGCTGAACACAAAGAAGAAACAATTGCCCAGTTGCTCCACTACTACTTCAGCATGCGAATGCGACAACACTGTAAGCATATTATGATGAGTAGGAACAAACAAGCTCAAGAAATAAAGAAATCAGCAAAGCAGCGCTCGTCTTAGCTTAAGGGCATGGGCGAGAAACACAGGATGTAGGAGATGGCGTTCTTTGGTAGTGTGCCGTGAATTCAGCTTTTGTGTACATTTTGAAACAAAGATATTTGTCAGGTATTTTTTTACCTGAAAGACAGGGTGACACCATATTGTGAGAGTATAGATGAAAAGTGGTTTATGCCCTCTAACCGCTACTATTGTTTGACTTTCAGTCACTGTGTCATCATGTCAGTCAGTATGTCATCATACTGTGTCATCATTTCAGTCACTATGTCATCATAAATAGAAACTTTTTCTGCTCACATGGTTTCTATGTTCCACAGTACAAGTTGACATTGTATGTATAAACCATTTGTAATGCTATAACCTTTATGCGCATGTCAAGAATTATTTAAGACCCACTATGTAACATTATTATAATTTTTTTTCTCAATAAGGCAGGAGCAGGGTTGAAAAAAACGCCCGACCTCCTATAAAGCCACGCAATGTGTGTAAACAACTTACGGAACTGTTGCCAAACATGCTGTTTGATAAAACATGCAAGCACAGCCCAGGTGTTTACTCTAACCCAGGGAGCACACCATTGTTGGACCCCGTTGGACCAATGTTGGCAAAAAATTGTTCCAATATTGGTCTGACGTTGGCATTTTCGAAAAACACCACGCGATCCAATGGTGGTCCAACATTGATGCCAATATTGGACCACTGGTTTGCCAACGTTCTAGCCCACGTTGGACCAACGTGGTTTGCACTTCTTTATCCAATATTGGCATAGAGGTTTCACCGTTGGCTGAACCAACATTGGCATCCAGCGCCTTACACACTGGCTCTTCCAACATTGGCTTAAATATTGTCACGGGTGGTGACCAAAATAACAATAAATAAACAGGAAGAAATAAACGTTTAATGTGGCGAACTTGTGCCAAAACAGAAAGAGAACAGAAAATAATAACAAAGCGTCGCGAGCGTCGAAGTCGGCGAGACAGCAGAGTCGAACGCTGGAGCGAAACTGAGTCCGGCTGGTTACGCGGAGCCCTTTTGTGCACGCGTGGGCTTCTGGAACATTCGGCCTGGAACATTCGGCGCGCAGAACATTCTAACCTAGAACGAGCAACACGGTTCTCGAAATTACCAGAAATCTAAATTGGAAGAATAAATAAAAGACGCGGCGCTCCCAGGGATCGAACCCTGGGCTTTCTGCGTGGAAGGCACGCGCGATAACCGTTAGGCCACGAGCACGCTGCCTACTTAGTCAGCTGCGCTCGCGGCATTATTCCCCCTTCAGAAGTGCATCGTCCCGATGCAGCACACAGGTAAAAACAAATACACAATAAAAAGGTAGCAGGGTCGCGAGTTACAGTTCACAGTTCACTCTTTGACGAGAGTCCAAAGCTCTATCGGTCGTAATACGGCTGAGCCGGACGACGTGCACCACCTTGGGTCGTGGCTGGCGTCTTGCAGATGGGCGCTGTTACGAAAGGCCCCAGCAATACGTAA